>JASVEL010009978.1:0-88207 GCA_032618575.1 Nicotiana noctiflora
AGGTCGACTTTATCCACCCATTGCAGATATATGCAGAATACATCTGCAATAGGCGGAGGGACTAACTATATGGGGTCGAATCTGATATAATGCGGGTCGAGCACGTATCTTTATACGGCCGTAGACGTCGGACGATATCCTCTCACGTACAACGAAAGAGGTACGCCCCGTCCATAGAGGCATATCGGCAGACTTGCCCGTACAGACGACCCGACTTCCCCTCTCCTATGCCGTTATTGTAATAATAGTTGCTCTGAAGTGATGTAATGTGTTGGCGAGGGGACCTTCCTTCTATAGAAGGAAAGGTCTTCCCCATTTGTAAGGCAAGTGTTATTATTCAATAATAATACAACTCTCTCTCTATCTATCATTCTCTCTCTATTTCATCTCTCTATTACTAACTAGCTTTAACGCTTCATCAAGATCCCTCACAATTTTATACGAACAACATTTATACGAATCTAAAATCATATATTCTTTGATTGTTTTTAGCTCAAGAAGTAACTGATAACTTTCGAGTCAAACATATACGTCTGAAAATTTCTAAAAACAGTAAACGTACAAAGGGACGAGGAAGGATTAGTTAATACATTATGTGAAGCAAAGGTTTCTTTATTTATTTATTTTTCGGAAAAAGTCTAAAAATATCCTTAAACTATTCAAAATAGTTCAAAAATATTCTCCATTTATTTTTTGTGCCAAAAATATCCTTTCCATCTATGTTTTAGCCCAAAAATGTCCCTCAATTGTTAGTTTTGACATTAAAACTGACATGGTCCAATTGGGTTAGAATTGCTTACATGGCCGCCCACCTAAGCAATTTATATGTGAAAATTATTTTTTCGGAATCTTTTTTCTAGAAATTTTTAATAAAATACAAAATCAACATTTATTCTGGAAAAAGTAAAAGAATCCGAAAAAATATTTATTTCGTAATTTTTAATTAAAATACAAAATCAACATTTGTTCCAAAAAAAGTAAAAAAAGTTATTATGATTGGGGTTTATGATTTGATTAAAAACTCCATTATTCTCTTTTGTGAATTATGATTATGGATATCGAGAATTCGTATAACCGACCCCAACTTGTTTAGGATTAAGAAACCGACGTCTTTATTGTTGTACAAATAAATTTTTAATTTTTTTTTTGTAAACGTTATGTGTTCATAAAAGAGAACAATGGAGTTTTTTTTTTTAATCAAATCATAAACTCTAATCAAGAATCTTTTTTCGTAAATTTTTTATGTTTTCGGAATAAGTGTAGATTTTGTGTTTTAATTAATAAAATACGAAATAAATATTCTTTTCTGATTTTTTAACTTTTTTCAGAATAAATGTTGATTTTGTATTTTATTAAAAATTTCTGAAAAACAAATTCCGAAAAAATAATTTTCACATATGAATTACTTAGGTGGACAACCATGTAAGCAATTCGAACCCAGTTCGACTGCCATGTCAGTTTTAATGTCAAAACTAACGGTTGAGGGACATTTTTGGCCAAAACATAGACGATAGGGATATTTTTTGCACAAAAAATAAACGGAGGATATTTTTGGACCTTTTCCATTTTTTTTACGTGAAGGGTAACTAATTGCTCCTTTCGGTCCACGATAAGTAATTTTTCTGTATTTTTTTATGTTGTAAAATATCTGGGTTTTTTTTTGGATTTCAAGAATAACTGTTTTTGCATTGGCCTTGGAGTAACTAGTGTTGAAATATGTGTTAGGAGTATTTATGTAAAAAGATAGCAAAAGTTAATACGATCATTTCATTGTTAATTAATTTTAAAAGGTGTATTTCTTAATATGCGTGAAAATAACCAGAAAATCACTTATTGTGAACCGACGGAGTAATACTTTCTCTGATTTGGTGCGCATATTAACGGGTAGCGCTTCGAACATAGATTTGGTTGAAACTTTAAAAATGAAAAATTTAAAGTTATGTTGAAAAATAATTTTTAAAAGTTAAAGTTGTATTTGAACATGTAATTTTATTTTAAAAAATTCAAAAACCAATTAAATTCTTTAAACAAACAATATTTCCATTTAAAAAAAAAAAGATTCTGTCCAAATGGAAGCTAATTAAATTAATCGGAGTTATATGACAAATTGGAATAAGAATATACATAGTCAAATTGAAGAAGTGTGGGGGTTTTCATTACCCACAATTAAATTCAGCCAATAAATAAATCTCAACTAATTAATGCATTGGGACTTCTATGCAGCGTTAAGGATTGAGTGACTGACCGCCAAAGGATGTGGTGTAGTGTATGAGACTGATCTTCCCTTAATTAGAGGTTTCGGGTTCGAACCATTGGTATGGAAAAATCTTTGGTAGGGAGCGCTTCCCCAAAAGGGGCCCTACGCGGTGCGAATCCGAATATAATCGGGCTCCAATATGAGTACTGGACACCGGGTGGGAAACCAAAACAAAAAAAAAAGGAGTGAGTGACTGACCGTCGGGGTTTACGGATGAACAATTAATTAAGCTGTTTTGCTTTCAATTTACGGCACACTTAAAACATCAATTGCGTAACACTCTGATTCGGCTGTCCTTTGAGTTTGGCAAATAAACAAATAAGTATAGATTAGTATTTTGTCTAAAATAAGTGATTTATTTGATGTTTTCACACATATAAAGAAATTCATCTTTTAGCATTAATTAGTAATAGAATTGATTATATTAACTTTTACTATCTCACATAAACGCTTCTAACAACACATATTCTAACACTATTTATTTCAAGGACAATGTAGGAAAAAAAATAATTAATTCATTCTTAAAATTTAAAAAAATTATTTATTTTGAACCATAAAAAAAATCAAAAAATTACTTATTTCTCTTTAATGTGCCAACTAAAACGTCCCATTAATTACTCATTAATTTTCTTCCAGTTCAGATTGCCAATCTGACCACTCATTTTGGCGGGAAGTACTATAATTTATGGTTGAAGGCTTGAAGCTGTAAAACTAAACATTTATGGTGAATTTGCATTTACTATCACAAAGAAATAATAAATGCAGAGGTCTTTTACCTCCGAGTATTACTAATTTAAAATTTAGAATTTAAATAGAAAGTGCTAATACGACTTATTCTTGTTCAATTTAGAGCTTGTTTGGAAAGTCATTTTGGAAATGAATATGAGTGTAACTATACAGTTTGACATGTTTGTATGGCCAAATAATTATTTGGTCAATATAGAATTGAGTGTAACTGGAGAGGTGTAATTACACTCTCCATTTCTCAATGAGAGGTGAGAATTAGTAGTAATGTCACGACTTAAACCCCGATCGCGATGCCGCCCAACAAATTATTAGGCAATTCCGACCATTCAACAATAAATCTCAACTTATGATGATTCAGGAATTCGGACACAAATGTTAAATTACTAAACCATTTTTATTAAAAGACTATAAAATACAGAGTAGTATACTGAAAACCAACAAAGTACTGGAACGTAAACCCAAAACAGGATCCGGTGTCAAGATTACGAGCCTTTAATACAAAGTGTCATCTTATAGAAAGACTGTCTAAGAAACAGGATAATGAAAGATAGGGATAGGAGAGAAGGATCAAGGCTGCGAACGCCATGCAGCTACCTCGATGCTCTCGGTGAAATGTTGCTCAGCTAAACCGGTCCTCCCTCAGATTGTGATGCACCTAGATCTGCAAACAAGGTGCAAGGAGTAAAGTGAGTACTCCGACTCAGTGAGTAATAAGTATAAATAATAGCTGAAGATAAGAAATCACAAAAAACACAAGGCAACTATAACAGGCAGTACCAAACCTTTAACAGTAAAATCGGCAAGTCAGTAAAACAATATTTAGAAAGAACCATGACAAGTAATAGGTAAGGAATAATGCAATGCAATATAAATACATGTATACTCAGGTACCCACTATGACATACTGTCCGAGCCAACCATATATTTTACGTCGACGACGCTCAGCTCCGAAGGGGCTCCTACAGCCCAAGCGTAATAAACAAGCCATCTCGTGGCACCAACGAGGCCCTCGGCCTCAACACCATATACCACTGCTACCGGCGTGCAGCCCGAGCCTTCTATAAATCCAAAAAATCAGTATAAGCCCCTCTGGCACTTTTAAATCAGTAATCCACAACCCAAAATATCATTTAAATATCATTTGAGTTTTCAAGTTAAGAAAAAGGGGCTGAGTTTGCAAAGTATTGTTGAAAACCTTAGAATGAGGTTAAACAATGTGCAAAGCATCCAAATCAGCAAAAACAATCCCTCAAGGATTCAAATAACCGACACGAAGCCCAAATACAACAGTTAAATCCAAGTAACGATGATTTTCATTAAGTTCTAGTACAAAAGCACAAAAAAACATCACCGGAATGGACCAAGTCACAATCCCCAATAACTAACAGCCACACACTCGTCATAGAGCGCGTGCCTCACCTCAATATAGCGGTACGATGTAAAATTCTGGGGTCTCAAACCCTCAGTTCACCATTTACCCCCATTACTCACCTCAAGCCGGCCCAAAATCTAGCTTGCTATGCCTTTTCCTCTCGAATTGGCCTCCTCGGACGTCGAATTTGATCAAAACCACATGACATACAGTACAATAGGCTAAGGAAATATAACCAGATCGAAAAGATGCAAAAAATATCGAAAATTACGAAGTTGGCAGAACTCGAGCCCCGGGCCCCCTTCTCAAAAATTTATAAAATTTTACATCTTCAGATTCGTCGTCTCGCCACGAGTCCATGCATATCAAATTTATCAAAATCGGAGTCCATTTGACCTTCCAAATTCTGTTTTTAACTTATAATTTTTCAAGTCCTAACTTACCCCATTTTTGATGAATTTGCACTAATTTCCATGTTAAATCTACCATAAACTAGAATAATTAGGCCAAGGGACTTACATCCAATCGATTCCTAGTCGACGCTCTCAAAATTCCTCGCCCAAAGCTCTCAAGGTCGCTCAACAATGGTGGAAATACCCTATGCTTGCGGATGAAATGTGATATTTTAACCCTTCTGCTCAGTCGACTTTCGCTTTTGCGGTCCCGCATCCGCTTATGAGGGACTGCTTATGCGGCCAAATTCCCGCTTTTTGCGGATTCTCATTCAAAACTCCCATTCCGCTTTTGCGGCTAAATCGCTGCTTCTGTGGAACTCCCTCCTATGACCGGAACCGCTTCTGCGGTTAACCGTCCGCTTCTGCGGACCTACTGATGTGATTATCGTTCCACTTCTGCGGAACTACCCTACCAGATCATGGACCGCTTTTGCGACCTTTCACCCGCTTCTACGGTCTATTTTCGCAGAAGCAAAAATACCAGATACAAATGAACCTACAACAAACTCTAGAGACTTCTCGTTTAACCACCCGAACTCACCCCGAGGCTCCCGGGACCTCAACCAAAAGCACAAACATGGTCCAATCCCTATTCAATCTCGTTCCAATCATAAAAAATATCAAACAACGCTAAAACCATCAAATCACATCGGATTCAAGCCTAAGTTTCTTAAAAACTTTCGAAATACACTTTCGATCAAAACCCCGACAAAAACACCTTCAAATGATCTGAAACTTTGCACACACCTCCAAAATCACCTAACGAAGCTATTATAAGTGTTGGAATTCCATTCCGAACCTCGGATCAAAATCTCACCTATCAACCGTAATTCGCCAAAATACTAACTTCGCAATTCAAGCCTAATTCTATACCGGACCTCCAAAATCACTTTCGATCACACTCCTATGTCACAAATAACCTTTTGAAGCTAATCAAACCACCGAAATTCACATCCAAGCCCTCTAACTCATAAGTCAACTTCTGATTTACTTTTCCAAACCAAAACCTTCCTTAAAGAGACTAAGTGTCATTTCCTATCAAAACCAATCCAATTCAACTCTAACACACCCGATATCGATAATGAAACATGAAGAAGAAATAAATGGAGGAAGCGGGGCAGTAACACATGAGACGACGAGTCAGTTCGTTATAAGTAATTACACTGTGTAATTAAAAGATTTATTTTTTAAGTCAATACCCTAAACCCTCCTTAAAATTATAACATTTTTGTCAGTTTCCTACGTAAGCTATTCGGTGTCCCAAAAAAACTCATGAACTGCATTGTCCTTCGTATTAAAACCCCTCATTGCGGACTTGGCACAACGTGTGAAAACACTCATTTGGGAGCGCGTGACAGCTGAAAAAAGCCATCAAAATGGCTCAAATGATAAAAAATAATTGTTAATTAGCCCAACCCTCTATCACATTTATTTTTTAAACAAATATTCTTCATATTTCAGTTATACCCACATTTTTTCCTCATTTTTAACTATGTTTCCGTTTTTTTTTATATTTCATCTTTACTTTTCACCTTCTTCTTCATTTTTTAACTTTTTTTCTTCTGTTCGCCATATGGGTTTCCTCTGGAAAAGTTTCTTCCTCTCTTGTTTCCTTTTAATTCTCTGTTTTGTTTTAGTCTTTTTTTATTTCTTACACATATTGTTGAATGAATACCAATTTAAATAGTCTTATTAAACTCAACACCTTGTAGAGAATAAAATTGAATATCTTGAACCTTCTTTATGTACTCTGGAATTACAGAATGTAATTTTATTTGTTGGCCAATTAATTTTTTATTTTCAAAATTTTATTTGTGTAATCTTTTTTATGTAATATAAGATGATTTTTAAAACTGTATACCTTTATTTATATTTTTATATGTTACAAAGTGAATATAAATGACTTATTAAATCGGAGTTTAGCATAAAGCACAATCACAATTAAATCTAAAATTAACACAGTGTATTAAATATTTTTTTGGCCAAAACTCATAAAATTAATCAATCATCCGAGAGTAATACATCATGAGTAAACTGTATAAAAAACTCTTTAAAGGATATAGTTAATATAATTAGGCGGACGCAACAAGGAGTTTTAATGTATAGAATATAGTTTAAGAGGTTCTGGGGACACCGGAATGTTTAAGTAGGTAACTAACAAAATGGTAAAAGTTTAGGCGGGTTTTAGGTTGAGTTGAATATCCACGTGTAGTGCTACATGGCACGTTTTGTAAATAATTAGGAGAGTGTACTACACACACATCTAAGAATGCAGTAAGGGGGTTTTAATATGAAGGACAATATAGTTCAGGGGAGTTTTAGGGACACTGAATAGTTTAAGTAGGAAACTAACAAAAACGTGATAGTTTAAAGAGGTTTTAGGGCATTAACTCTTGTTTTTTAGTTTCTTTCATTTTTATTTTTATTTTAATTTATTTTCTTTATAACATTTTATTTCTATTATTTAATTTTCTAATTTCAGTTTTCCTTTTTAATTTCTTTTGTAATTTTAAAATATATTTTTCTTTGTATATTATTTATCCTTTATTTATGTATCTTTACTTCTCATGATTCCATGTAATTGCTTACTATATTTTTTTATTTATTTTGTTTTGTTAAACTACACCTCATAATATTAGTAAATGAGTCATTAACAAACTTGGCATATAATAAGTGATACAAGTAAAGTAGAATTTTATTGTTGAATGTGGTTATAAAGTTTTTATGTTTCCTAATTATTAAGTTGCAGAACTTACTATTATTATGTTGGAATTTGACATATTTTAAACTATTTTATTTTATTTTTTGAATTTTAAATTATGTTATATTCCTGATTCAAATTTACTTATTTTAGTAGTATTGGGTCACATTACATGATGTTCATTTTTGATAAATTTTCACAAAGCACAATCTTTAAGACCTAATTAGCAATAAATAGAAACCCTTTCCTATGTTACGTGGTATAGATATGTTTTACTGTAATTGACGATGTATATAATGTATTAAATGAATTGTATTCAAGAATACAACATAAAATAACACCGTACAAATAGGAATTCCAGTTAAACTGGATATGTATTAAGATATACTCAACTGTATTTAGCGCAAATTATGTAACGTATCTGCGCAAATTATGGGACGTTGAAGAAGATAAAAACGGAAGAAAATCAAATCAAATTTGATTTTCCTAATTTTAGTTAACAAACTTAAAGATACAACAACAATATGTATTCTTCTCTATATTGAAATCGTAGAAACGTGAAGGACAAAAAACAGAGGAAGATGATTCCAAACTGTGCAATTTGCTTTTCCATCTGTCGATTGATACAAGTTCAATACATGTTAATACATATAAATACATTACTAAAATATGCTAAGATATATGGTATCATACAAATACAAGTTTAAGTATTTAAGATAAATACACTTGAATACGTATGCACACTTTTTCTACTGGAAAAATTAAAATATCTCAAATAGGGTTCTTACTCGGAATCTTTGCCGCGTGAGGATATAGTGTGAAAATGGCGGAACTTTCCTTTGTTATTGGCGGAAGCGGGCTATAATGTGTATAAGAAGAGTGTTTGTGGAAGAAGAGCGGGCTATAAGTATTTCTTTCATTTTTTTACTTAGAATTGATAGATAGTTTTGTCAAATATATTATATTTGTTAAATATTAATTTATTTTATCAAACATGAATTCCTTGATGTTCTTACAAACGTATATTTTCTATTTTTGTAAGTATCTAAACTAAATATTATGCATTCAAAAAAAATATATAAATTATTTTTACTGTATTAGTTATAAATATATGATTACTAAATTAATTTACTTAAATATAAAATATAATATCATTTATATTTAAAAAAAGTTATAGACATATATTTATGATATTAACTTTTAAGTCTTGATAATTGTTTAATTTAAAATTTAATCTAACTATTTAATTACACTTGTGCAACCAAACAATAAACTTGTAATTTGTAACGATCCAAAGGGTCTATCACCTGCTTTTAATTGAATTCTGCATCTCCGAGGCCTTGAAAACCTTATTTATCATCACCTCTAGTTGCGTGCACAGTCCGGGCACGGAGCCGAAAAGTTTAAATATGAAAATTTATGAAAAATGTTAAATTTTGATAATAAAATGAGTAAATTTAACTTCGGTCAATATTTTGGGTAAACGAATTCGGACCCGTGATCCGACGGCCCCGAAAGATCCGTAGGAAAATATGTGACTTGGACGTATGTCCGTGTCACGACCCGGATTTTCCCTCGACATCGGGATCGTGATGGCGCCTACTCGTGGTAGCTAGGCAAGCCACAACATTCAACATTATCATGTTCGTATCATTATTTCATACTCATACTTAATAACAAGAGAAATGACATTAATTTGATAAATGCGGAAGACTTTCGAAATAGAGATAAATGATACCAATGTAAAACTATAATGAAATCCTCTACCCAATACGTGGAGTCACCAACTCACGAACTACTAATGAATACTACACATAATGGCCTGAAGGAAAATAACAAACATCTATCTGTCTCGGAACAATGAGACCACAGCAAATAGCATAAGTAATAGAAGAGACGTCGGGCCTGCGGACGCCTGCAAGCTACCTCAGTCTCGGAATGCTCAACTCCCACGAATAATCTACTGTTGCTGCTGCTTCTCCTACTCAAAACATGGACCTGTGCAAAAACGCACAGAAGTGCAGTATCAACACAATCCGACCCCATGTGCTGGTAAGTGTCTGTGATGATCCGGCCCATCGTCACGGGAATTACCATTCCGTTATGTTGAAATTACATGTTTCATGCTTTTATATCAGTGTTAGAGTCTATCGGGGGAGTTAGGAGTGAATTGGATTGAAAATGAGACATATAGCCTTTTTTTTAAGGAAACTTGAATAAGGAAAGTCAACCCATAGTTGACTATTTAGTTAGAGGGCTTGGAATTGGATTTTGATGATTCGGTTAGTTCCGGGAGGTGATTTGTGACTTAGGGGAGCAATCGGAATTGAATTGGAGGTTCGGTGTAGAAATAGGCTTGAATTGGCTAAGGTTGAATTTTGGCGAAATCTGAATGGTAGGTGAGATTTTGTTCCGGGAGTCGTAATGGAATTACGACAGTTGCATTAGCTCCGTTAGGTGATTTTGGATGTGCCTGCAAAATTTCAGGCCATTCGGAGGTCGTTTGGTCGGGTTTTTGATCGAATGTCGGTTTCGGAAGTTTGGAAGAAACTTAGGCTTGAATCCATCTGTAATTGGTGATTTTGATGTTTAGGGTGGTGTTTTTATGCTTGGAACAAGTTCATATCGTGTTTTAGAGTATATTGGTGGTTTTCGTTGGGGTCTCGGGGGCCTCGGGGTGAATCCGACACATTTGGAACTTAAAAATCTGCAGAAAAATTGCAGATCACTGGGCATAATTTAAGCCTTCGCGTTCGCGTGGCATGGGCCGCTTTCGCGAAGTCCTGGCGGGCCAAAGCATCGCGTTCACGAGACTGGCAATCTCGTTCACGTAGGCCAGGATTCTTGAGCTTCGCGATCGCGTTCAAGGGTTCGTGTTCGCGTAGGTGCGTTGTAACGACCCGGCCGGTCGTTTGAGAAAATTACGCCCCAATCCCCAATTTAACTGTTTCCCTAAGTACATTTCTGCTATTGTGGTTTGCCGGGAGAGTCGGCCCTGAAATTTGAAGTATTTTGGGACACTTTGTCCCTAAATGAGAGCTTTAAAGATAGAAAATGGTCCATAACCGGAACAGTGTTAAGACAATCTCGGAACGGAAATCTGATGGTTCCATTAGCGCCGTTGGGTGATATCGGGGTTGGGAGCGCGTTCGGAATGTATTTTGGAGGTCCTTATCTCAATTAGGCTTGAAATGCCGAAGGTTGAAATTTTGGCGAATCCGAACGATAGGTGAGATTTTGATCCGGGGGTCGGAATGGAATTCCGACAATTTCTGTAGCTTCGTTATGTGATTTTGGATATGTCCGCAAATTTTTAGGTCATTCGTACGTCGTTTGGTCGGGTTTTAGATCGAATGTGCAATTCGGAAAGTTTTAAGAAATTTAGGCTTGAATTCGATGTGAATTATGGGTTTTGATGTTGGTAAACGTGTTTATATGATTTGAATGAGTTCGTATCGTGTTTTGGAGTATGTTGGTAGTTTTCGTTGGGGTCCCGGGAGCCTCGGGATGAATTTGGGGGTCCAAACGGACCAATTTGTGCCAAAAGGCACTGCTGTTTCTGCTGCAATAATTGCAGAGCAATTTTGCTCTCCGCGATCGCGGAGATGGCCACGCGATCACGAAAGGTGTGGTGGTAATGCATCGCGATCGCGATTCCTAGGATGCGATCGCGTAAGGGAAAAGCCCGGAGCTCTGCGATCGCAAGGTGGGGTGTGCGATCGCGTAAGTCTAGGAGAGTAAGCATCGCGATCGCGTGAGGTAGTATGCGATCGCGTAGGGTAGTTTGGGGAGCCGGACGAGTTTGTTCTTCGCGATCGCATTCGTGTCATTGCGATCGCGTAGGGTCGCTGAGTTGTTCACTGTGATCGCGTCCAGGATCACGCGATCGCGTAGAGGAAAATTAGGCCGCCCATATTCTGTGCATCGCGATCGCAAGCCCAGTGCTGCGATCGCGTAGAGTAAAATGGCCTGGCAGTGACTTTAAGTTCAGAACATTCCAGTGGCGGCCTAACACACCAAAACCGCCATTGTTGAGCTCCAAGATAGGTTTTCGAAGGGGAAACGCTGGGATATCATCGGGAAATCAATGGGGGTAAGTTTCTTGACCTTAATTCGTTGGTTTATCATGAAATCCGTGATTATTTCACCTGAAAATGGAAGATTAAAGGTGGGTTTGAGCCCTAGGCCTAAATGTTAGAAAATCTTTGATTTGAATGGGCAAACGGAGTCCGATTTCGATAAATTTTATATGCACGGACTCGTATTGAGATAAGGAACCCGAATATATAATTTTTGTGATTTTTCAATAAGTGTACCGAAAGTCGGGTTTTGGAAACTTGTGGGTTTTGGTGTATTTTGAGTTATTTTGATTGGGTAATGCCCAATTGGCCTATTTTGATGTGATTCTATTGATTTTTATCAGATACTACACTTTTGGAGGCCGACATTCGCGTCAAGAGGGTTATTTCTTAGCAGTTTTGTACCGGAATTGAGGTAAGTGGCTTGTCTAACCTTGTGTGGGGGAACTTTCACCCCTAGGATATTATGTGATAGTTTAAATGCCTTGTACGCGAGGTGACGAGCGTGTACATGCGCTGGTTGTTGTAACACACTTTACTTGAATTTTCCGATTAGTGCTATTCCTGTTCTTAGATGATTAAATTGTTACATTTATCCGGTATTCATTGGAAAAGCATGATTAAATAGGATTTAGCTGTATAATTGCCTAATTGTCTTACTTGAACTCCTGGATAATTGTTGGTACTAATTTCGGTGAAGTTGTAGTTAAACGTATTATATTTCTTTTCCTTGTGTGTTTTTCTTTATTTGTTGTGTTGGTGGACTGCGGGTTCGATTCCCGGAGATCCCAGGGCTGTGGGTTCGATTCCCAGAGACCCGGAGTGGTATTGTTTGTGGACTGCGGGTTCGATTCCCGGAGATCCTGAGTTATTGAGATATTATTGAGACATGGGCTGCGGGTTCGATTCTCGGAGACCCAGAGGTACTGAGAATGGGACTGTGGGTTCAATTCCCACAGATCCTGGATTTGTTTATTTGAATTGGTTATTTGTTGTTAGCTTAATTGTAGACAGTTGCATTAATCATCTTAAATGTTGTTATTCGGAAGTTATTATCATTTAAACTGTTTATTTTGCTATCATCATTATATTATTGTTTCTTAGTAGGGCCCCTGACCTTCCTCGTCACTACTCCATCGAGGTTAGGCTTGGCACTTACTGAGTACCGCCGTGGTGTACTCATGCTACTCTTCTGCACACTTTTGTTGTGCGGATCCAGGTACATCAGGACAGGCTCATATTAAGTGATACCAGCAGCACATTTGGAGACCTCGAGGTATGATCTGCTACGTCCGCAGATCCGGAGGCTTTCCTTCTATTCTAATAGTACTAGTTGACATTTTTCTTCATTTCGTTGTTAGATACTCTTTACATATAGAGCCACAGTTGTATTTCTCTTTTAGTCTGTGTTACCGTGGGGTTCCGGATCTTGGTAGTAATTTATTTACTGTGTGACGGATGTATGTGCCAAGCGGCATGGATTACATATCTTTTTATGCTATTTTTCCGCTGTTTCTTATTTAGGTGTTTATAACTTGTATATTCCACAACGTGTTAGGCTTACCTAGTCGTGGGGACTAGGTGCCATCACGACATGTTCACAATTGGTGAACTAGGGTCGTGACAAGTTGGTATCAGTGCTCTAGGTTCATAGGAGTCACGGGACACAGACCGGTTACTTAGAGTCTCGCTGGTCGATACGGAGACGTCTGTATTTATCTACGAGGGGTTATGTAACTGTTTAGGAAACTCTTCATTTCTTTTGGATTCTTTGTCGTGCGACATTCTTGGCATCAAAAAAATCTAAACTACTGCTTTCTATTCTCTCACAGATGGTGAGGACACGAGCTACTCGCGATGATCAGTACCCGCGCCCCCTGTTGCCGCCGTCAGAGGCCGGGGCCGAGGTAGAGGACGAGGACGCACCCGAGGTGCAGCCACATCACCCGCGCGCACTGCCGCTGAGGTGCCACAGGTAGATCAGGTTGGAGCGCAGGCACCTGGTACACCGACTACAGCTGCTACTACTCCAGCACTACATGAGACCCTGGCCTAGTTCATGAGTATGTATACCACTTTAGCTCAGGCAGGACTGCTTCCTCTCGTCGCAGCTACATCTCAGGACGGGGGAGGGGCCCAAACTCCCGCAGCCGTTACACCGGAGCAGCGTGTGCCAGTGGGACAGGTTCCAGATGTTTTGGTTATGCCTCCTGCCACCCCAGCACAGCCCGGAGGTGGGCCAGCTGCCTCCGAGGACGAGCAGCGTAGATTGGAGAGGTTTAAGAAATATGATCCTCCAGTGTTCAGTGGTTTGGCTACAGATGATGCATTGGGTTTTCTGGATGAGTGTCACTGTATTCTTCGTACCATGGGGATAGTTGAGACCATCGGGGTTTCCTTCACTACTTTTTAGCTTCGTGGGGCCGCTTATGATTGGTGGCGCACATACGAGTTGGATAGTCCAGAGGAGTCTGCTTCATTGACCTGGACGCAGTTTTCAGATCTGTTTTTGAGGGAGTTTGTTCCACAGAGCCTTAGGGATTCTTGGCACTCGGAGTTTGAGCGGTTGCGACAAGGCTCCATGTCAGTATCGGAGTATGCTATCAGTTTCACCCGTCTAGCCAGGCATGCACCGGCTTTGGTATCCACGGTTCGGGAGAGAGTGCGGAGATTTATTGAGGGCCTTATTCTGCCGATCCGGTCCAGCATGGCCAGAGAGTTGGAGACGGATATACCTTATCAATAGGCGGTGAGCATTGCCCGGAGGATTGAGAGTATGCTCCCTAGAGAGCGGGGACAGAGGAAGGCCAAGAGGTCTCGTGAGTCGGGCCATTTATCCGGTGCTCGCACTTCAGTAGCAGGTCGTTTTGGCAGGGGTTATTCTGGTCATCCAGTTCATTCAGCATTGTCGGCAGCCGGTAGTACTCCAGCTCTTCCGGCACCTCATGAGCCTTATTATGCTCCCCCAGTTTCCAGTGCACCTCATACGCAGGGTACCTCCAGGGGTCAGTCCAGCGGGGGCGAGGTCGGTCAGTCATAGCCACCGCGTCCTTCCCGAGCTTGTTTTGAGTGCGGGGATACTCGCCATTTGGTTAGTGAGTGCCCTAGGTGTAGGATAAGAGTGCCTCCACAGACTTTGCAGCCTTAACATGGTTCACAGGGTCAGCATGCCATCATTCCAACCCCAGCTGCCATCCCACCTGCCCAGCCAGCTAGGGGCGGGGATCAAGGTGCCAGAGGCCGCCGTCGAGAGAGGTATCAAGCAAGATTTTATGCTATTCCCGATCACGCTGCAGCTGTTGCATCTGACTCTGTTATCACAAGTATTATTCTGGTTAGTCACAGGGAGGCATCGGTTCTATTCGACCCTGGTTCCACTTTTTCATATGTGTCTTCTTACTTTGCTTCTCATCCGGGTGTGCCTCGGGATTCTTTGAGTGCCCCCATTTATGTTTCCACTCCGGTGGGTGATTCTTTGGTCGTGGACCGTGTATATCGGTCGTGTTTGGTTACCATTTGTGATTTTGAGACCAGAGCGGATCTATTGTTGCTCGGGATGGTCGATTTTGATATTATTCCTGGGCATGGACTGGTTGTCACCCCATTATGCTATTCTTGATTTTCACGCCAAGACCGTGACGCTGGCTATGTCAGGCATTCCACGTATTGAGTGGAGTGGTACCCTAGATCACACCCCCAGCTGTGTTATTTCTTTTCTCAGAGCTCATCGTATGGTTGAGAAGGGGTGTGCGGCTTATCTAGCCTATGTGCGGGACGTCAGTATTGACACTCCCTCTATTGATTCTGTTCCTGTGGTATGTGACTTTGCTGATGTGTTTCCAGCTGATCTCCCGAGCATGCCGCCCGACAGAGATATTGACTTTGCTATTGACTTGTTGCCGGGCACTCAGCCCATTTCTATTCCACCGTACCGTATGGCTCCTCCCGAGTTGAAGGAGTTGAAGGATCAATTACAGGAGTTATTGGGTAAGGGTTTTATTCGACCCAGTGTTTCGCCTTGGGGTGCTCCTGTATTATTTGTGAAGAAAAAGGACGGTTCTATGCGTATGTGTATTGACTATCGTTAGCTGAACAAGGTTACAGTGAAGTACCGGTATCCTTTGCCCCGTATTGATAATTTATTTGACCAGCTACAGGGCGCACAGGTGTTTTCTAAGATTGATTTGCGTTCTGGGTATCACCAGCTGAAGATTTGGGAGCCAGATATCCCGAAGACTGCCTTCAGGACCCGGTATGGTCACTATGAGTTCCTCGTGATGTCTTTTGCGCTGACTAATGCCCCAGCAGCCTTTGTGCATTTGATGCACAGTGTGTTCAGGCCTTTTCTAGACTCGTTTGTGATTGTCTTCATTGATGATATTCTAGTATATTCCTGGAGCCGGGAAGAACACGAGCAGCATTTCAGGATAGTGCTTCAGATTCTGAGGGAGAAGCAGCTTTATTCCAAGTTCTCTAAATGTGAATTCTGGTTGAGTTCAGTGGCATTTTTGGGCCACATGGTGTCAAGTGATGGTATTCGAGTAGATCCGAGGAAGGTGGAGGCCGTGCAGAGTTGGCCCAGACCCTCATCCGCTACTGAGATTCGCAGTTTCCTTGGTTTGGCGGGCTATTACCGTCGTTTCGTAGAGGGGTTCTCTTCGATTGCAGCACCTATGACTAGATTGACCCAAAAGGGTGCCCCTTTTCAGTGGACAGACGAGTGTGAGGTGAGCTTTCAGAAGCTCAAGACAGCTTTGACTTCGGCCCCTATATTGATGTTGCCTACAGGTTCGGGGTCCTATACTGTATATTGTGATGCCTCACGAGTTGGACTCGGTGCGGTATCGATGCAGGACGGTAGGGTGATTGCCTACGCGTCGAGACAGCTGAAGGTGCATGAGAAGAATTACCCTGTTCATGATTTGGAGCTAGCTGCCATTGTTCACGCCTTGAAGATTTGGCGTCATTACTTATATGGGGTTCCTTGTGAAATCTACACTAATCACCGGAGCTTGCAGCACTTGCTTAAGCAGAAGGACCTGAATATGCGTCAGAGGAGATGGTTGGAGCTACTGAAGGATTATGATATTACTATTCTCTATCATCCGGGCAAGGCTAATGTGGTTGCCGATGCCTTGAGTCGTCGGGCAGAGAGTTTGGGGAGTTTGGCATATCTACCAGCTTCGGAGAGGCCTATGGCGATGGATGTTCAGGCTTTAGCCAGGCAGTTTGTTAGATTGGATCTCTCGGAGCCCAGCCGGATTCTGGCTTGTGTGGTTTCTCGGTCTTCTCTATTTGACCGCATCAGGGAGCGTCAGTTCGACGACCCTCATTTGCTTGTCCTTCAGGATAGAGTTCGGCGTGGTGATGCTCGAGATGTTACCATCGGGGATGATGGAGTTATGAGGATGCGGGGCCGCATCTGTGTGCCCAATGTAGATGATCTTCGAGAGCTGATCCTAGCAGAGGCCCATAGCTCGCGGTATTCCATCCATCCGGGAGCCGCGAAGATGTATCAGGACTTGAAACAGCATTACTGGTGGAGGCGGATGAAGAGGGATATAGTCGATTATGTTTCTAGATGCCTCAACTGCCAGTAGGTGAAGTATGAGCATCAGCGTCCGGGTGGATTGATGCAGCAGATTGAGATTCCCGAGTGGAAATGGGAGCGCATTACCATGGACTTTGTATCCGGACTTCCACGGACGGTTAGGAAGTTTGATTCCATTTGGGTCATTGTGGATCGGCTGACCAAGTCCGCCCATTTTATACCGGTGAATGCTACTTATTAATCGGAGCGGTTGGCAGAGATCTATATCGGGGAGATAGTCCGGTTGCATGGTATTCCAGTTTCCATCATTTCAGACAGAGGCACTCAGTTTACTTCACGGTTCTGGAGAGCCGTGCAGTAGGAGTTAGGTACTCGGGTGGAGCCGAGCACGGCATTTCACCCCCAGATGAATGGACAATCTAACCGCACTATTCAGATTTTGGAGGATATGCTTTGTGCATGCGTGGTTGAGTTTGAAGGGTCATGGGATCACTTCTTGCCACTGGCGGAGTTTGCTTATAAAAATAGCTATCAGTCCAACATTCAAATGGTGTCGTATGAGGCATTATATGGTAGGAGATGCAGATCCCCAGTGGGTTGGTTCGAGTCGGGCGAGGCTAGGTTATTAGGTATAATATGGTTCAGGAGGCTATGGACAAGGTCAAGGTGATTCGGGACAGACTTCGTGCGGCCCAGTCTAGACAGAAGAGTTATGCGGACAAGAAGGTTCGCGATGTGGTTTTTATGGTTGGTGAGCGGGTTCTGCTTCGAGTCTCACCCATGAAGGGTGTTATGAGGTTTGAGAAGAAAGGAAAGCTGAGTCCTAGGTTTATTGGCCCTTTTGAGATTTTGAGGCGTGTTGGGGAGGTTGCTTATGAGTTGGCCTTACCTCCCAGTCTAGCCGGAGTTCATCCCGTATTTCATGTCTCCATGCTCCGGAGATACCATGGTGACCCGTCGCATGTGTTGGATTTTACTTCTGTTCAGCTAGACAAGGATCTGTCTTATGTTGAGGAGCCAGTAGCCATTCTAGACAGGCAGGTCAGGAAGCTAAGGTCAAAGAACATCGTTTCGGTAAAGGTTCAGTGGCAGGGCCAGCCGGTCGAGGAGGCGACTTGTGAGACTGAGCAGGATATGTGCAGCCAGTACCCTCATCTTTTCACAACTCCAGGTATGTTTTCTATGCTCGTTCGAGGACGAACGAATCTTTTAGGGGTGGGAAGATGTAACGACCCGGCCGGTTGTTTGAGAAAATTACGCCCCAATCCCCAATTTAACTGTTTCCCTAAGTACATTTCTGCTATTGTGGTTTGCCGGGAGAGTCGGCCCTGAAATTTGAAGTATTTTGGGACACTTAGTCCCTAAATGAGAGCTTTAAAGATAGAAAATGGTCCGTAACCAGAACAGTGTTAAGACGATCTCGGAACGGAAATCTGATGGTTCCATTAGCTCCGTTGGGTGATTTCGGGGTTGGGAGCGCGTTCGGAATGTATTTTGGAGGTCCTTAGCTCAATTAGGCTTGAAATGCCGAAGGTTGAAATTTTGGCGAATCCGAACGATAGGTGAGATTTTGATCCGGGGGTCGGAATGGAATTTCGACAATTTCTATAGCTTCGTTATGTGATTTTGGATATGTCCGCAAATTTTCAGGTCATTCGGACGTCGTTTGGTCGGGTTTTAGATCGAATGTGCAATTCGGAAAGTTTTAAGAAATTTAGGCTTGAATTCGATGTGAATTATGGGTTTTGATGTTGTTAAACGTGTTTTTATGATTTGAATGAGTTCGTATCGTGTTTTGGAGTATGTTGGTGGTTTTCGTTGGGGTCCCGGGAGCCTCGGGATGAATTCGGAGGTCCAAACGGACCAATTTGTGCAAAAAGGCACTGCTGTTTCTGCTGCAATAATTGCAGAGCAATTTTGCTCTCCGCGATCACGGAGATGGCCACGCGATCGCAAAAGGTGTGGTGGTAATGCATCGCGATCGCGATTCCTAGGATGCGATCGCGTAAGGGAAAAGCCCGGAGCTCTGCGATCGCAAGGTGGGGTGTGCGATCGCGTAAGTTTAGGAGAGTAAGCATCGCGATCGCGTGAGGTAGTATGCGATCGCGGAAGGTAGTTTGGGGAGCCGGACGAGTTTGTTCTTCGCGATCGCATTCGTGTCATTGCGATCGCGTAGGGTCGCTGAGTTGTTCACTGCGATTGCGTCCAGGATCACGCGATCGCGTAGAGGAAAATTAGGCCGCCCATATTTTGTGCATCGCGATCGCAAGCCCAGTGCTGCGATCGCGTAGAGTAAAATGGCCTGGCTGTGACTTTAAGTTCAGAACATTTCAGTCGCGGCCTAACACACCAAAACCGCCATTGTTGAGCTCCAAGAGAGGTTTTCGAAGGGGAAACGCTGGGATATCATCGGGAAATCAACGGGGGTAAGTTTCTTGACCTTAATTCGTTGGTTTATCATGAAATCCGTGATTATTTCACTGAAATGGAAGATTAAAGGTGGGTTTGAGCCCTAGGCCTAAATATTAGAAAATCTTTGATTTGAATGGGCAAACGGAGTCCGATTTCGATAAATTTTATATGCACGGACTCGTATTGAGATAAGGAACCCGAATATATAATTTTCGTAATTTTTCGATAAGCGTACCGAAAGTCGGGTTTTGGCAACTTGTGGGTTTTGGTGTATTTTGAGTTATTTTGATTGGGTAATGCCCAATTGGCCTATTTTGATGTGATTCTATTGATTTTTATCAGATACTACACTTGTGGAGGCCGACATTCGCGGCAAGAGGATTATTTCTTAGCGGTTTTGTACCGGAATTGAGGTAAGTGGCTTGTCTAACCTTATGTGGGGGAACTTTCACCCCTAGGATATTATGTGATAGTTTAAATGCCTTGTACGCGAGGTGACGGGCGTGTACATGCGCTGGTTGTTGTAACACACTTTACTTGAATTGTCCGATTAGTGCTATTCCTGTTCTTAGATGATTAAATTGTTACATTTATCCGGTATTCGTTGGAAAAGCATGATTCAATAGGATTTAGCTGTATAATTGCCTAATTGTCTTACTTGAACTCCTGGATAATTGTTGGTACTAATTTCGGTGAAGTTGTAGTTAAACGTATTATATTTCTTTTCCTTGTGTGTTTTTCTTTATTTGTTGTGTTGGTGGACTGCGGGTTCGATTCCCGGAGATCCCAGGGCTGTGGGTTCGATTTCCAGAGATCCGGAGTGATAATGATGTGGACTGCGGGTTCGATTCCCGGAGATCCTGAGTTATTGAGATATTATTGAGACATGGGCTGCGGGTTCGATTCCCGGAGACCCAGAGGTACTGAGAATGGGACTGTGGGTTCAATTCCCACAGATCCTGGATTTGTTTATTTGAATTGGTTATTTGTTGTTAGCTTAATTGTAGACAGTTGCATTAATCATCTTAAATGTTGTTATTCGGAAGTTATTATCATTTAAACTGTTTATTTTGCTATCATCATTATATTATTGTTTCTCAGTAGGGCCCTGACCTTCCTCGTCACTACTCCATCGAGGTTAGGCTTGGCACTTACTGAGTATCATCGTGGTGTACTCATGCTACTCTTCTGCACACTTTTGTTGTGCAGATCCAGGTACATCAGGACAGGCTCATACTAGGTGATTCCGCAACTTTCACGGAGACCTCGAGGTATGATCTGCTACGTCCGCGGATCCGGAGGCTTTCCTTCTATTCTAATAGTACTAGTTGACATTTTTTTTCATTTCGTTGTTAGATACTCTTTACATATAGAGCCACAATTGTATTTTTCTTTTAGTCTGTGTTACCGTGGGGTTCCGGATCTTGGTAGTGATTTATTTACTATGTGACGGATGTATGTGCCAAGCGGCATGGATTACATATCTTTTTATGCTATTTTTCCGCTGTTTCTTATTTAGGTGTTTATAACTTGTATATTCCACAACGTGTTAGGCTTACTTAGTCGTGGGGACTGGGTGCCATCACGACATGTTCACAATTGGTGAACTAGGGTCGTGACATGCGTGAGGGTGTGCATTGCGTTCGCATGCAGGGTATCGCGAACGCGTAGAAGGAAAATCTGGCGGCTGGGAAATTGTTCATCGCGAACGCGTTGTAGTGGTCGCGTTCGTGAAGGTTAAGCCGGAGCTGGGCATCGCGAACGCGTGGGAATGAACGCGAACGCGTAGAGTAAATGGCCCAGACAGTGAATTTAAAACCAGAAACATTTCCTTACGGGTTCATTTGCAAAACCCTCCATTTTTGAAGCCTAGAGAGAGGAAGTGAAGGGAAATAGCTGGGAGATCATCGGGATATTGTCGGAGGTAAGTTTCGTGGTTTAATTACACACTTTTATCATGAAATCATGGATTATTTCTATGAAAATGGAGGATTAAATGTGGGTTTTAGCCCTAGGCCAAAAATTGTAGAAAAATACCGATTTGAGCGGGCAAATGGAGTCCGAATTTGGTAAATTTTATATGCCTAGACTCGTATTGAGACGAGGGTTCCGAATATGTAACTTTTATAATTTTTCGAGAAGCGCACCAAAAGTCGGGTTTTGACAACTTTGTTGGTTTTGATACAATTTGGGTTACTTCGAATGAATTGCATGAAAGTAGCATATATTGATGCATTCTCTATGATTTTGAGTAGATTTGGCATCCGAGGAGACTAAGTTGCGAGGCAAGCGTAATGAGGACTGAAGCTTCTACCGGTTCGAGGTGAGTGGTAGTAGTAAACAATGTACTGAGGGTTTGAAACCCCGTACTAGCACTTCACAGTGCTATATTGAGATGAGACACGCATTGTGATTGGGGGTTCGGACTTGGTCTTTCCCGGCTAATAAAATACCGTATTTTATGACTGTTAATGAGATTATAACTGTGCAATTGGGCTAATAGACATGTTTGGGGCCTTGTGCCGATCTGTAGAGTATTAGGGGACCTATAGAGCTAGGTGACCTTTATATCATGTTGGGAACATACACTCAGCCATAATTTCTACTGTAGAGCATATTACGAGCCAGTACTAGATGTGTACTTTGAAAGATAATACCCAGGGTGGAATTCCCTATTCTAGCTGAGTGAGCCTGAGAGACCGGGTCTATATTGAGTGAGTTAGGGTCGAGGAACCATTATGAGGTATTATATATTTACCTATATTGAATCGGAGTGCACGCCGCAGCAGTATATATATTGGATCGGATTGCACACCTCAGTAATATACATGTAATATACATGTAGTATACATGTGGGACGGACTGCACGCCGCAGTATTATTGCGCTTGGGCTATAGGAGCCCCTTCGGAGTCCGAGTCTGCACACATTCTCAGTGAGCACTGGTGTATATTATGGGATCGGGCTGCGCGCCGCAGTAGTATAAATATATAAATATATATATATATATATTGGATCGGACTGCACGCTGCTGTAATACATGTGTGGATTAGCTGCACGCCACAGTATCATAGCGCTTGGGCCTAGGGAGCCCCTCCGAAGTCTGTATACATCCCCAGTGAGCGCCGTCGACGTTAAATGGAGCGGGCTACGCGCCGCAGCGGTATATGTATTGGAGCGGGCTGCACGCCGCAATATTATACTTATTCATATCCTATTACCTACTTAAATACTTATACATTATAGACATAGGTATGTGTCTTCATATATTGAGATGGCCGTACACCGTAGGGGTACGAGTGAGGGTTTGATCATTGTGGGATCTTGTAGAGATAGATGTGGACTGGAGATTAGAGTACTTACTACATTGATGACGTACCTGTGAGGGTTGCCCTAGAACTGTTTAGTGATAGCATAAGAGTTCTTATTTTCAGTTATTGTTTATATACTCACTGAGTTGAAGTATACTCACCCCACTCCCCTGCACTTTCTGTGCAGATCCACAGGTGCCCCAGAGCAGTTGAGATATTGTAGCTGCTGATCCTTGTCTACTTTTGCGGAGATTACGAGGTAGCTGCCAGCGTCCACAGAGCCTGTTTTCTCCTTCTTTATCATCTTGTTGATTTCTTTTTGCCTAGACTTGTTTGTATTAGGATGTTATTCTGTAGAGGCTCAGTCTCGTGACACCACGATATGGTTGGGACCGTATTCTATATGCTTTTACTATCTCGCTTATCACCTGATATGATCATTGTTGTTTAAGTTTAATTTGATTAATTGGAATTAATAACTGGCTAGTTTAAGGGATAATATGGTCGGGCTTGCCTAGCATTGTGTTGGGCGCCATCACGACTAGGGTTTGGGTCGTGACAAGTTGGTATCATAGCCTAGGTTAACAGGTCTCGCGAGTCATGAGACGATTGGTAGAGTCTCGTGGATCGGTACGGGGACGCCTGTACTTATCCTCGGGAGGCTGCAAACCTTTTAGGAAAAGTTTCAATTCTTGGAATTATTGTCGTGCGATTACTTTTATCTTGAACTGAACTTTGACATTCTATTCTCTCGCAGATGGCGAGAACTCGAGCTTCCGGACGGGGAGGACGACCACCACTACCACCTGCTAGAGGCCGTGGATGCGGCCGTGGTCGTGGTGGAGGTCGGGCGGCTGATGTAGTACCAGCTGACCCACAGCCCCCTAGTTGCTGAGGTTCCAGCAGTACCATCTCAGGCACCAGCTGTGCCCATTGTTATTACGGGTCTACGGGAGACCCTAGCTCAGATATTAGCAGTTTGCACTGGCCTGGCACATGCAGTTTCAACTACCACCACATCGTCTACATCAGGGACCGAGGGTGGCCATCAGACCTCTGCATCTCGCACTCTAGAGCCGGCAGTGCAGGGCCTGCAGACACATGAGGCTCCTCCAGTCCAGCCAGTGGTCCCAGTACAGCCAGCTATTCAGGTTTAGGGGGACAGGGTCCCAGCTATGACCGATGACGAGCAGCATCGTCTCGAGAGGTTCACCAGGTTATCTCCTCCAGTGTTCACTGGTGCTCCGGGCGAGGACGCCCAAGGTTTTCCGGACAAGTGCCGTCGGATGCTTCGTACGGCAGGGATATTAGAGTCCAGTGGGGTATCTTTCACTACCTTTCAGTTTCAGGGGGCCAGGCTTCGCTTGGTGGGAGGCTTATGAGCGCCGTAGGCCAGCAGGGGCAGCACCACTATCATGTCCAGAGTTCTCCACCATGTTCGTGGAGAAGTGGGTGCCTCGATCTCAGAGGGAGGAGATGCGCAGGAAGTTTGAGGGTCTCTGTCAGGGGGATATGTTAGTGTCAGAGTATGAGATCAGGTTTACAGAGTTGTCTAGGTATGCGCCATGGTTGGTTCCTTCTGGAAGAGAGAGGATTGGACGCTTTGTGGACGGCCTCATTTATCCCATTCATATTCTGATGACTCGGGAGAGGGTTTTGAGTCGTGCATTTGAGGATACTGTGGATATTGCTCGCGACATAGAGATTGATCGTCGCAGAGAGCGGGATGAGAGGGAGGCCAAGAGGCCTCGAGGTGCAGCTAGTCCCAGTGGTACTCAGACCAGAGGCCAGAGTCAGCAAAGTTGAGGTCGCTCTTTCAGATCTTCGTAGTCGGGTCGCTCCAATCGTCGCAGATGGTCTTCTAGACAGGGTTATCTAGGGGTGGGCATCGGTCGGTTCGGCTCGGTTTTGTAGAATTTCGGTTCGGTTTATTCGGTTTTTGGTTTGTAATTTTAATAACCAAATCAAACCAAAGTATTTACGGTTCGGTTCGGTTTTTTCAAAATTCAGTTTGGTTATTTTCGGTTTATATTTTCGATTTTACCAAAGTATGAACCCACCTCACTTACTCTACTTTCACCTTCTGCCATCTATAGAAAATCGAATGAAAACATAATTAAGGAGTGTACTTATTTAATGAAAATACAATCGAATGTTAAAAGGTGGCCACAGAGAGAAACTTCTTTAATTAAAATAAATGAATAGGTGAACTCTTACATGTACATTACTACAGCAAAATATGCACTTTTAGGAGCAGCATAATTAGAAAAAACAAGATGAAATTGTAGCCGAAAATGTCACTGCTTGTAGCCAAAAATACTTGTATTCAAAACAAGAGAATGATTTAGCCGAAACAAGAGAATAAATCACTGCTTGTATTAAAAACAAGAGAATAAATCACTGCTTGTATTCAAAACAAGAGAACAAGTCACTGCTTGAATAAATATATTAATTATCTAATACCCCTAAATTTCGGTTTTTCGGTTTAACCGAAAACTGAATTACATAAACCGTGCAGCGCACCGAAAAACCGAAATTTAATAATTTTAAAACCGTAAACCGACCGAAAAACCGATTAAACCGAAACCGAAAAACCAAAATTCACGGTTCGGCCGATTTTTTCGGTCCGGTCGGTATTATGCCCACCCCTAGGGTTATCAGGGTTCGCACCAGAGCCACCCATCTCTCTGTGCCATGCCAACTCAGAGTTCTTCACAGGCCCCATCTACTCAAGGTTCATCTCGGCCTAGTTCATCAGCTGGCCACTCCAGCGCCAGGGGTCCTTATCAGTCTCAGTCCCCAGCATCGGGGAGTTGCTACGAGTGCGGAGAGTTTGGGCACCACCGTAGGAAGTGTCCCCGTCTTGTTTCCAGATCTTATCAGCAGAGGGGGCAGCCCTCGTCATCTGGTCCTTCTACTTCAGCACCCGCCCCGCCAGCTAGGGGTGATGGTCAGTCAGCTAGAGGTCGCCCTCGAGGGGGAGACCGATCAGGTGGACAGGCTAGATGCTATGCTCTCCACGGCCGATCTGAGGCCGTTGCTTCTGATGCAGTTATCACAGTTATTATTTCAGTTTGCCACAAAGATGCCTCAGTATTGTTCGATCCTGGTTCTACTTATTCTTATGTGTCTACCTATTTTGCCCCTCATTTGGGCACGACTCGAGGGTGTCTTGAGCTACTAATGCATGTATCTACCCCGGTAGGGGATACTATTGTTGTGGACCATGTATACCGGTCCTGTTTGGTCACTATTGGGGGTCCGGAGACCCGAGTGGACCTGTTGCTTCTCAGCATGATCGATTTTGATGTTATATTGGGCATGGACTGGCTATCTCCATGTCATGCTATTCTGGACTGTCATGCTAAGACAGTCACCTTGGCTATGCCGGGTATTCAGAGGATTGAGTGGCGAGGCACAACTGAGTATGTACCTAGCAGGGCAATATCTTTCCTCAAGGCCCAACGAATGATTGGGAAGGGATGTCTCTCTTATTTAGCATTTGTGCGGAAGGTCGAGGCCTAGACTCCTAGTGTTGATTCTGTTCCCATTGTGCGAGACTTTCCTAATGTGTTTCCCTCAGACCTGCCGGGCATGCCGCCGGACATGGATATTGATTTTGGGATCGATTTGGTGCCAGGCACTCAGCCTATTTCTATTCCTCCGTATCAGATGGCACCATCTGAGCTGAAGGAATTGAAGGAGCAGCTTCAGGAACTCCTAGATAAGGGGTTCATTCGGCCGAGTGTATCGCCGTGGGGTGCACCGGTTCTGTTAGTTAAGAAAAAGGATGGATCCATGAGGATGTGTATTGACTACAGGCAGCTGAACAAAGTTACAGTGAAGAATAAGTATCCTCTACCTCGTATTGATGATTTATTTGATCAGCTCCAGGGAGCTAGGGTGTTCTCGAAGATTGATCTTCGTTCAAGCTACCATCGGCTGAAGATTAGAGAGTCCGACATTATAAAGACTGCATTCAGGACCAGATATGGTCACTATGAGTTCCTTGTGATGTCTTTTGGGCTGACCAACGCCCAGCAACATTTATGCATCTGATGAATAGTGTGTTCAGGCCCTATCTTGATTCATTTGTGATCGTATTCATTGATGACATTGTAGTCTACTCTCGTAGCCAGTAGGAGCATGCTCGGCACTTGAGCATTGTATTGCAGAGATTGAGAGAGGAGAAGTTGTATGCCAAGTTCTCCAAATGTTAGTTCTGGCTTGAGTCCGTGGCATTGTTAGGGCACGTGGTGTCCCGTGATGGTATTCAGGTAGATCTGAGGAAGGTCGAGGCAGTGCAGAGTTGGCCCAGACCGACCTCAGTTACTGAGATCCGTAGCTTTCTGGGATTGGCAGGGTATTATCGCCGATTCGTTTAGGAGTTCTTTTCTATTGCTTCACCCTTGACTAGATTGACTCAGAAGGGTGTTCCTTTATTATGGCCCAAGGAGTGCGAGGAGAGCTTTCAGAAGCTCAAGACAGCACTGACCACAACACCAGTCTTGATTATGCCGTCAGCTTCAGATCCTTATACCGTGTATTGTGATGCCTCGGGAGTTGGCATTGGTTGTGTGTTGATGTAGGAAGGTAGGGTCATTGCTTATGCTTCTCGTCAGTTGAAGCCCCATGAGAAGAACTACCCTGTTCATGATTTGGAGCTAGCAGCCATAGTTCATGCTTTAAAGATTTTGAGGCATTACCTGTATGGTGTCTCATGTGAGGTGTTCACGGATCATCACAGCCTTCAGCACTTATTCAGACAGAAGGACCCTAATTTGAGATAGCGGAGGTGGTTGGAGTTGCTTAAAGATTATGACATCACTATTTTATATCATCCGGGGAAGGCCAATGTTGTGGCTGATGCTTTGAGTCGGAAGGCAGTTAGTATGGGTAGCCTAGCTTTCATCCCAGTTGGGGAGAGGCCATTTGCTTAGGATGTTCAGGCCCTAGCCAATCGGCTAGTGAGGTTGGATATTTCGGAGCCGAGTCGAGTGTTGGCTTGTGTTGTTTATGGATTTCCTTATATGACCGCATCATGGAGCGACAATATGATGACCCACATTTGCTTGTCCTTAAGGATATGGTGCTGCATAATGATGCTAGAGATGTGACTATCGACAGTGATGGTGTTCTGAGGATGCATGGCCGTATATGCGTGCCCAATGTAGATGGTTTGCGGGAGTTGATACTTGAGGAGGCACAAAGTTCGCGGTACTCTATTCACCCAGGTGCTGCGAAGATGTATCAAGACTTGAGACAGCACTACTGGTGGAGGAGAATGAAGATGGATATTGTTCGGTATGTAGCTAAGTGCCTTAACTGCCAGCAGGTCAAGTATGAGCATCAAAGACCGGGCGATATTCTTCAGCGTATGGTTATTCCCGAGTGGAAATGGGAGAGGATCACCAAGGACTTCGTTACTGGACTCCCTCGGAAAGCGAGGAAGTTTTATTCTGTATGGGTGATTGTTGATCGGCTGACTAGGTCCGCACATTTCATCCCAGTTAGTACTACTTACTCATCGGAGCGGTTGGCAGCGATCTTTATTCGGGAGATTGTCAGGTTGCATGGGGTCCTAGTGTCTATTATATCTGACAGAGGTGTCACACCCCTTTTTACCAAACCCTCCTTTCAAAACCCTCTTAAATTAATAAAAGAATTTAGTAAAAAAAGCTTGAAAAGGGTTTTCCAATTTTGAAAGTGACAAAAATGGTGTTCAAAAGGATTAACTCAGAGTCGCCACCTGACATTGGTTTCGGTGTGCCAGGCCACCGTTTTTAAAATGATTTTCCTTTTAAAACACTTTGGACTCCAAAACATAAGTCCGCACCAGAGATTCGGGTAAGGGGGTTCATTTGACTCGGGGAGAAGGTGTTAGGCACTCCCCAAGTCCCGTGAAGATCACGGTTGCGTACTCGATCTAGTTGACTTTCAAAACATTCAAATTGAGGTAAACACAAACAAAAATAGAATAAGCACACAAGAGGCTCGATGTCGTCCCCACCTAAATAAAAGAAAATGAAAAGGAAAAGAAAAATCCTAAACTAACCTATACTACGACTTATCCACCATGCTCGTCAAGGCCTCCAAAATATTTACATACCTTCTTCGGGGCATACCCCGGATAATAATATTTACAAACTTCACGGGGTATTCCCCGGATGATGAACTAAAGGAAACGACCTCTCGCCTCAAAATAACAAATATCCTAAAGATTGCCTACCCATGTGTTGTCGACCTAAAGCATGCTACTAACATTACATTGGTGACAAATCTACCTAAATGAGAAATTAAGAACATTAAACAACGAGTAACTAAACGTACGATTTGTATACGAAATTAAGAAATTAAGAACATTAAACAACGAGTAACTGACACCTTCATTTTCCAATTCAAAGAAAGCATACGATTTGTATAACTAAACGTGCAATTCCAATTCACTCCAATCAATTCAAGCGAACATATGAGCGAGCAAATTCAAAATCAGAAATAACGAGTCACAAAATCGAACCAACAAGCACATAGTTAACACTAAAACGAGTAAAGGATTGAGGTATTGAACCTTATCGCGCGAAGCTTTTCGATTAATTGAGAGAGCGCAAGAATAACTCCTCGGGTCTACCGAATGCAATAGCAAAAAAAATACAGCAGCAACAGAAATCGAGCCGGTACCGCGAGCCAACTTCGAATCGGCGACTAGAATCAAAACCTCGAACTTTGACCACTCAGTAATCGAACCAAGGACGAGAACCACGACCAAAATCCAAAACGACGACCTCGATGACGGCTGAAACTCCGAACTCACGGCCTCTCAATCAATCTCGTATTCATCAATGACTTGAAATTAAAATCAACTGCTAAAAAATCGACAGTAACCGCGACAAAGAACTCAACATCGAACACGAATCGACATCGAAGGACTGAACTTTACTGTTAGGAGAGTTTTCTTCAATATAACAATGGAAAAATCAGCAAATACACAATCCTCGAAACAAAAATCCGACGAGAAAGAACAACAAGATTGAAGATCATAATGGACCTGGGGCCTCAAACAGAGCTACGACCAGACCTCGACACTCACCGGAACCTCGAGAAGTTTCAAAACGGACCTCTGAATCGACACCTAGGATCTGCTCTGCTTTCTAGCTACTATGCATGTGTTTGTGTTCTTTTGAGAACAAGAGAAGGCTGGTTTGATTGATGCATTTTACAGCAGATTCGGAGCTATTTTTTGAGGCATTTTTGGACTAATTTCAGGTTGTCGACAGAAATGGAGGTGTGGCTGTTCAGCGACGTGGGTGGCGAAAGTGCAGAAATGGCGGACAACAGGTGGTCGTTAAGGTCTTGCTAGGGGTCGTTCATGGAGTTTTTTTTTTCTTATGTTGATGAAGAAGGAGAAGTGGCCGCTGGTGTTGTTGTTGATAGAGAGGAGGGGCGGCGGCCGAAGGAGATGAGGTTGGCCGTTCTTTTTGTGCTGATGGCTGTAGATGCGTGATTTTGCCCCTACCCGAGATTTTTTATATTTTTAGCGTAAAATATTTAGTTTAGGCCTAATATAGCTATCTCAGCTAATTTTGACTCTTTTGCTTTATTTTTACCTTAAAATAAAAAATAATAAAAATATAATTTTATTAATGTTTCGTAGTCATTTTTAAACTTGAAAAATACAAAAAATAGTACTTTATATTTTTATCTTTATATAAAAACAAAAATAATAAAAATAGTTTCATTAACATTTTGTAGTTACTTTAATTTTGAAAAAAATATAAAAAAATAATTTTGTTTTAATTATTAGTCTTATAGTTATTTTGCTTACGTAGAATTAATTAATAACATCGTATTCTCATTCTCAGTTTCGGGCATAGAATAATATTCTGGTTTAAACTACCCGATTTCAGACTTTCGGATCTAGCCCGTAATAATCCGAGTCCACCACACTGGGGTACACACATGTGGAGGACACAATATAATGGGAGACAATTTGCAAAGGAAGTGGAAAAACAAGAAAGTGCACTAACATTTAAAAAAAAACACCATCATTTCAAAAAGAAACAAAACGTTAAAAAGGGGGGGCTGCTACTTAAAAGAAAAAAGATATAGTACTATTGAAAGGGAGATACAATTTGAAAAAGCCAAATAGATACAATACATACACATCACATGCACACACGACACACAGGCTGTGGAATCCTAGTAATTTCTTTTAAAAAAAAGGAAGAAAAAAACATTAAAAAGATACTTGCACTACAATTGAAAAGGAACGTTTGGACAGGGAAGGGGGAGACTTTCACGGAAGGGGGAGGCCACTGTTGAAGTTTCTTCATTTTGGTGAAGAAGACTTCTTCTCCTTCATTATCTGAAAAAGGGAAAAACGCTAGAGAACCTTCCACCACCTTCACTGCACGAAGCCGTTGCCAGCCTCAGCTTCTCGCCATCTCCATACCTAGCTCCTTCGTCGATTGTCGTTCTCGCCTCGTTCCCGTTCTCTCTCCCTCACCTTTATGTCCTTCCAACGCTCAAACACACGCACAGACGGACATAAATGAACAGATTTCTAGAAGTTTGGAAAGAAAACAGAATACACAACTTATAAAAGTTAGAAACGAAATGAAACAAAAGGCAAGAGATCCGGGTTGCGGCGAGTTTTGGTGTGATTCAAGTTTTCCGGAGATTCCGAGTTCGTCGGAGGTCGTAGCCTGAGGTTTCCGATGAGTTTTGAAGTCTGGGTCGTGATTCCGTCGAGATTTCTATCTTGGTCCAGTGATTAATGTCGTCTTTTTCTCTGAAAGCTCAACGTAAGACTCATCTTTCTTTCGTTTTGGATTTATTTGGTGACATATTTCTTTCTATGTGTTTTGCTTCTTCAGTGACTTGTGTGAAGATTAGTATTTTTCTTTGACTATTTGTTCTTAGTCGTTGGTAACTGAATAGGATATTATCTTATAATTGAATTGATATAATCAGTTTGTACGTAACAGTGAACTCATGTAACGTGTTGGTTAAAGTTTGGTTATACATTAATTTGCTTATTGTTTATTGCCAATCCACTCTGTTCGTTTTGGCAGTAGAATTGTTACAAATCATTGCTAATCTTGGTTTTGAGGTGTGTCGTGCCAAATAAAATGATAATTGTATAACACTCATTTTGATTAATCTTGTATCGGTCTCTTAATTAATTTTGTTATCCTTATAACTCGAGGTGTGCCATTTAGTAAATTTCGTGGCCCTCGTAAACTACAAATGCGGAATTGCTTTAGACGCGATTGATAATAATATTACTTTCCTAAATATGGGAGTGCATTTCATGCGGCCCAAATCCAAATCCAAAAAATGTTGAATAAGAATGTGTCGAGCATCCGGGTGCATTTCATGTGACGTGATTCGAAACATATTTTTAGGCAACATTCTCTTTCGTAAATAATAATAATAGTAAAAGCGGTAAAGGGATATTAATTTGCATTAAGTACATAACTGTAAAAATCGGATAAATAAGCCGAATATGACAGTTAAGCGACCGTGCTAGAACCACGGAATTCGGGAATGCCTAACACCTTCTCCCGGGTTAACAGAATTCCTTATCCGGATTTCTGGTTCGCGGACTGTTAAACAGAGTCATTCTTTTCCTCGATTCGGGATTCAACCGGTGACTTGGGACACCATAAATCTCCCAAGTGGCGACTCTGAATCAAATAAATAAATCCCGTTTCGATTGTCCTTAAATAGGAAAAACTCCACTCGCGCCCCCGCGGCGCGCCAAAAGGAGGTGTGACAGCTCTGGCGACTCTGCTAGGGACGCCAAACCCAGAACACTGGTTCAGGGTTTAAGAATTCGAGCTTTGAATAATTGTGGTATTTGGCTTATTATTATCTGATTTTATTATATGTTTGTATTTAATATGCTAAATGTTGCTTTTACCGCTTTGATATTTTGTGAATTGTACATATAAATTGTGCCGAAACCAATCTCGTCTCTGAGTCTTGTAAATCATGAAGAAGGGTGTACTTCGTGTGACTTCTTTTCTGTATAGTGTCTAATTCCCACTTTAGAACGAGGTTTGGATAAGTTGCAAAACCGGTGAAGCTTCTGTATTCCCGGGTTGCTGCCTCCTCCTCGGCTCGAGTTCTCCGCTCGGGTAAGCCAGGTCTAGAAATATAAACCTAGGTTTTTAAACCTAGAATAACAAAGCTTCATGCCGGATCCCTAGTAGGAACGTTTATTTGCATCATGTTGCATTTGACTTACGGACTCAACACGGGGGTTGGGTCCGTCTAAGACAGGTGACCTGAAATGAAAAGACCATCTTGCTGCATCCTGTTTGTTTTACGCATTTATTTGCTTCGGACTTGCAGGCTAACCGTTTTTTTTATGTGATTAAAAAAAAAATAATAGTTTCAAAATAGTTTGTTTTTTTTACTTAAAAGAAAAAAAAACGTTTGTTGTAAAATAAAAAAAATGTGTGATTAAAACAAAAAAAAAATAGTTTGTTTTTTTACTTAAAAAGAAAAAAAAAACGTTTGTTGTAAAATAAAAAAAATGTGTGATTAAATAAAAAAAATATATAGTTTCAAAATAGTTTTTTTTTTACTTAAAAAAAAAGAAAAAAACATTTAAAATTAAAAAAAATGTGTGAAAAAAAAAAATAATAATATATAGTTTATTTTATTTACAGATGTAGTTTGTTTTTATTTGACCGAACTACGCAGGTTTGATTCTCGCCATTAGGTGGGATAAGTAGGCAATCCTCATCGGGTCCAACCACCCCTTCAAAAATTTAAAAAAAATGTCGAAGTTTTAGTTTTCAATAAAATCAAAGTAACGCTGTTTTTGAAAATTGCCGAATGTTCCGAAAGGACGCCGGAAGGCTGTTTTTGCAAAAATGGCCACTTTGAAATCTTTCCTTTTTCTTTTTGAATAATGACCTTGAAATATCCATGTGGAAATGTTGAAAGGCCGTATCCTCAAAATCAAGTTTGAGTTTACCACCCTTTTTCAAAAAATGTGTGTTTAGTTTTCAATAAATCGAAGTGATTCTGTTTTTGAAAACAGCCGAATGTACCCGAAAGGGACGCCGAAAGGCTGACTTTGCATAAACGGCCACTTTTGGTCATTTTTAGTATTTTGGTCAATTAGCTAAACACAACCTTAAAATCTTTGTCCCTGAGGTGCTGAAAGGTCGTGTTTGCAAAACCATGTCTTTTATTTTAATTTGAAAAAAACATAAGAAAAAGAGTCAGTGGCAAGTAAATGCTTGAATATTTGGTCAAAATAAGCCAAGCTAGTTTCGGCGGTGTTTTAAACTGTTCTTGCCGAGATAGCCTTATAGCATCTTTTAGTTGTTAAAAGACTGTCTTCGTAAAAGAATGGACAAGTTTGTAAAGAAATCCTTCCCGGCCTCAAAATTCATATGGAGTTGAGAAGGGGCCACATTTGCGGAAATAGCCATTTGGTTGAAATTGGCAAATAGGGAAGGAATCGGCTAATTTTTTTTTTCTCTTCTAAATTTATATTTCTTTTGATTAGATCATATGGTGTTTGATTTTCAAATCTGTAAGTATTTCTTTTCATCAAAATCTGTTAGTATGGCTAGTTTTTAAAACTTTGTAATCAAGTTTGTTTCATTGTGAAAATTGAAAATTCCTGTAAAAAAATGTTTTATTATTATTGTCCTTTCATTACCGAACTACGCTCGGTCTGATTCATGCGGGATCATGATACGTAGGCAATCTCCATAAGATTCGACCACAATTGTATATGTATATATATATATATAAAAAAAAAAGTAAGCAAAAAAAAAAATTTTGATAAGGACTGGTTGAGTCCATTCTAACATGTTTTGTCTTGAATTGTAAAGTAAGTAGAAGGTGGTTGGTTTGTGACAAGCGGATAATGCAAGATCCCCGAAAGATGGTACAGGAGGAAATAACCCAAAGATTGAAAAGCTTAGAACAGCGGTTGAAAAACACGCACGGGTTGGCAGGTCAAAAGAGTGTTGCTTTCAAAGATCTATGCTTGTTTCCCGATGTCCACTTGCCACCTGGTTTCAAGATTCCCAAATTTGAAAAGTACGATGGACATGGACACCCAATAGCCCACTTGAAAAGGTATTGCAATCAACTAAGGAGTCCGGGAAGAAATGAAGAATTGTTAATAGCTTACTTTGGGGAAAGCCTTATAGGAGTAGCCTCTGAATGGTTTTGGGATCAAGATGCATCTCGGTGGCACGTCTGGAACGACATGGCACAGGCCTTTGTCAAACAATTCCAATACAACATCGACATTGCCAAGACCGCATTTTTCTTTCAAATCTAAAGAAGAAATCAAGTGAAAGTTTCAGGGAATATGCCCTTAAATGGAGAGAGAAAGCGGCTCGTGCTGAGCCACCCATGGATGACCATGAGTTAATCACTGTCTTCCTTCATGCTCAAAAGCCGGATTATTTTCAGAACATGATGTCTGCGGTTGGTCAATCCTTCTTGGATGTAATCAAAATGGCAGAAATGGTAGAGAACGGTCTTAAGACAGGTAGAATTATAAGTCAAGCGGCTCTCAAGGCTGCAGCTCAGGCTGTCCAATTTGAATCTAGTGACACGAATGAGAGGGATAAAGAAGTCATGATGATATCAGGGTCAAGAAAAGGTTCCAGAAGAACACCTCGACGGTATGTGATGTCTCGACATGTTTTCCATAACTCCCCTGAGCATTACTATCCACCTCCGAACCCACCATACTCAGTTGATCCACCCCAGTATGTTATTCAGCCATCAAATCATCCAAGAAAGCGAGCACGGGCATCACAAAATCTCTACCAGCCTCTGCAAAATTTCCAAATACCTTATAACCCACTTCCAAACCAAGGGTATAGAAGGAAACCGAAGTTGAAGGATAATTTCACACCAATAGGAGTTTCCTATGCAAGCTTATTTGAGAAGTTAAAGCAACAGGACATGATTGCACCCATCCCTCCAAATCATGTGGACCCACGTGCAAGGAGCTTTGACCCATCTAAAAGGTGTGAATACCATTCCCATGCCCAGGGGCACAACATGGAAAGTTGTCGGGATTTGAAAAGGGAAATAGAAAGGATGATCCAAGAAAGATTGATTGTGATTCATAACAGTGACACCCAGAATATCGCGCTGAATCCATTACCTGCACGCTGAATCCGTTACCTGCACCTGATGATACACACTTTCTGGCGGTGATGCCTGGTGACACGGAATATGAGAATCCACTCGGGAATTTGCCGACTGAAATGAGAGAAGGCCATAGTGGTTCTGATAATCAAATTCGTGGCTAAATGTCAGGCTTATCAATTGGAGAGTCATTTGTGGTGGTTTATTTTGTTGTCATTTCTATTTGTCCGAGTTATTTCAGAATGGTAATCCGAATGTTGTTTTGTGGCTCAAACCTTTTATCCTTGTATTTTTCTTTTGATCATAGTGTCTCATCTAAAGGTGTCTAGGTTCGTTCTAAGGGTTGTAACCCCAGTTTTGTTTTTTGGTTGTTCGAGTTGTTGTTTATTCGATTAATGCAATGACCTATTTTATATTATTTCTAGACATTTTCTGTTATTTAGTCCTCTCCTTCCTATAGTTCTTTTTCTGCTAGCTCTAGTGACATGACGTGCGCGCATAGTTCTGGCTTGATCTTAAAAGTTAATCACAAAACCATTGGGAGGTGATCGAGATATTTAAATGAAATAAGAACGGTTTGAGATTATTCGAAACCCGAGTCATGAGAAACTGGGGCAAGTAAAAGAAAATCGTTAAAGGCAAGTTGCCAAAATTGACATGAGGTCGTTCATAATAATGAAAATGAGAGTGTTGCCCAACAGTGCTTTAAAGATATGACGAATATTAATTGTGTTGTTTACACTTGGCATGTTTTGAAGATTGGAATGACGAAGGCATTTTGTTCTGCTATCCAAAACTTTATCCATCATCAACCCTTTGAGCCTTATTTTAAATTCTTTCATACCCCTTCTTCGGAATTAGTTGCAAAGACTAGAAACACAAGTTTGAAAGGCAAGAGAAGAAAGGGATAAAGAAAAAAGTAAAGAAAAAGAAAACAACAAAAAGAGATAAAGAAAAGAAAAAGAAAAATGTGTGAAAAACAAAAGAAACTTGAAAAAGAGGAATTGGGAACTACATTTGACCTGATTCCTCAAAGAGGATACGTAGGCACTTTACAGCTCGGTCATAGTGTAAATAAAAATAAAAAAAATCCCCAAGCAAAAAACTGGGGCAACAAAAGTTGTGTTTATAAAGGAAGACGTAGACTCCGAAGGTTGTAATTTTGAACCCATATTGTTTTGTTTCAAGCCTTTAATACCATTTCTTTCTAGCCCTATCCAAATCCACATTACGGTCCAAAGAAAGACCTTTTGACCAATCTTCGAAAGAGGCCAAGTCAGGCAAATGAGAGAAGTCTTATCAAAACATAACACTCTGATTCCCATCAGAAAAGACTTTGATCTGCAGCAGGAGAAATATGAGAGAATCTCAGCGGTAACACTCCCAATCCCCAAATGAAGAGAAGCACGAATGAGAGAGTCTTAGCGGTGAAAACCTTCACATGCACCATAAGGCGATGAAAGCTGAGAGAAAAACCGAAATGAGAGAGGCTTGATAGTGAAAACCCCTCGGGCACTACAAGTCGAACGAAGATTGGAAATCAGATGGGAAAGCCCCAGGCGAAGATTACAAAAGGCGGTTTAACGACGGAAGATAGGCTATATGTGCATGTCATGTCCATTAGAGTTGGTATCCACGTTTGATAGGTTTATTTTATAATTTTTCTTTTTAGAGAGTCATTTTCTTTTATTCTGTTTCCTTTTATCTTTCTCCTTTCATCAAAATTCCTCAATAGAGTCTGTTTGGAAGAAATGACTGCGAAATTTTCCATCAGCTTTCCAATTACACAAGACGGGATTTTGATTGGTACACGCAAGTGGTATAAGTCAGGAAGGATCAAGCGCAAGGCCAGTGTCCAGAGGGATATTCCCCAGCAATAGGAAAATGACAAAGGGAGGGATTTGTGTCAATAAGGATATCTCAAGGAAGGTTAATGACCTCAATGAAGGTTAATGAGACTCAAAGGTTGGGAAATGCCCAGTCCTTAGATATGCCGCAAAAGAAGGAGAGATATCCCCGGCAGAAAGGTATTTTCAGTGAAAAGGGTGAATAAAGAAAATGGTTCACCAGTAAAACATGCAAGGTCTTCACAAAGGGTCACTATCATAGGAATTCTGGTGGTCAGTGGAAAAACACGTGGAAAGGTTCGCGAATAAAGAGTCGTCAAGGAAGGCGGGGAAGCAAGAAAGGAGAAAGCTATCCCCAGCATGAATATCATCAAATAATAATATCCCCAGCAAGTTCTGACAATGAAACGCAGAGCAGGGAAAGAGGAGGAGAACCATCCCCAGCGGGAGCACCACAACCAGCCACCACATTTTAAAACTAACCAATTTTTCTTTGATTTGAAACAGGAAAAAGAGGGGTTGTTGGCAGAAAAGCATGCCACGAAGAAGATTCTCAAACTGGGGCAGAAAATTTTCTCCCGTTGCGAAAATTTTCTCGAAACCAAATACCCGGTTAGGGAAAGAAGCTAGATAACGCAAGGAAATGATCTTTGAACCCAATTATCCCCAACAGTTTTGAAAGAAAGAAAATTACAAGCTGTGATAGAGGAAATTATATCCCCAACAGACATGACAAAACGAGGAAGCTTGCGTTCAGAAAGGCAAGAAGCCGGTATTATCCCCAGCAGTTCTCGGAAAAATGAAATACTGATTTCGAGATTTCCCCGGCAGTATTATATCCTACAAGCTTTTCAATGGAGCAAAGCACAAGTCTCGAAGGAGGTTTGGAAAGAGGAAAAAGGAAAAGGGGTCCCCCGACAGGACAATCCTCAGCTAATGACATTTCAATCACCCGCGATCCCGGGAGAGAATAAAAGGTTTTGAAGGAAGTAGAAAAGGAAGAAATAGAGAAGATTTTCCCAGCAGCATCATCCCCAGCAGGTAAGTAAACAATTCCAAAGATATCCCCAGCAGTCAAGGGAAAAAAACACGACCTAGGAGGAAATCAGTTCCGAAACAAGGTAATTCGGAAGAAAGGATGGGATGGATTTAGTGAGTTGATGTTGAAGTCAGGGAGCCCGCCTGAAGAATAGAGTGGCGATTTAGTTTTGAAGTTGTGGTTGAAGTTAGGGAGCCCGCCTGAAGAATGGAGTGGCGATTTATTTTGAAGTGCAGTTGAAGTCAGGGAGCCCGCCTGAAGAATGTAGTGGCGATTTAGTTTTGAAATTATAGTTGAAGTTAGGGAGCCCGCCTGAAGAATGGAGTGGCGATTTAGTTTTGAGTTGTAGTTGAAGTTAGGGAGCCCGCCTGAAGAATAGAGTGGCGATTTAGTTTTGAGTTGTAGTTGAAGTCAGGGAGCCCGCCTGAAGAATGGAGTGGCGATTTATTTTGAAGTAGTAGTTGAAGTTAGGGAGCCCGCTTGAAGAATGGAGTGGCGATTTAGTTTTTGATGTTATAGTTAAAGGTAATTTAATAGGAAGTGAAAAACAACAATTAGAGCTTTTAGATGAAAGCAACAAGAAGAAGGAAGCAACAATTGGAAGATTTCAAGTAAGGCATCAATTTAAAGCTAGTATGAGGAATTATCTCCTAGCGTCAAAGTCTTAGTCTAATGAATCTTTCTCCTAAGACATCAAAATATCAGTCTGATGAATCTTTCTCCTGAGATCACAACAATTTAGACCTAGTCCGAGGAATTATCTCCTAGCGTCAAAGTCTTAGTATGATGAATCTTTCTCCTAAGACATCAAAATCTCAGTCTAATGAATCTTTCTCCTGAGATCACAACAATTTAGACCTAGTCTGAGGAATTATCTCCTAGGGCATCAGTTTAGACCTAGTCTGAGGAATTATCTCCTAGCGTCAAAATCTTAGTCCGATGAATCTTTCTCCTAAGATATCAAAATCTCAGTCTGATGAATCTTTCTCCTGAGATCACAACAATTTAGACCTAGTCCGAGGAATTATCTCCTAGCGTCAAAATCTTAGTCTGATGAATCTTTCTCCTAAGATATCAAAATCTCAGTCTGATGAATCGTTCTCCTGAGATCACAACAATTTAGACCTAGTCTGATGAATTGTCTCCTAGCGTCAAAGTCTTAGTCTGATGACTTTTTCTCCTAAGACATCAAAATCTCAGCCCGAAGAATCTTTCTCCTGGTATCACAACAATTTAGACCTAGTTTGAGGAATTATCTCCTAGCGTCAAAGTCTTAGTCTGATGAATCTTTCTCCTAAGACATCAAAATCTCGGTCCGATGAATCTTTCTCCTGAGATCACGACAATTTAGACCTAGTCTGAGGAATTATCTCCTAGCGTCAAAGTCTTAGTCTGATGAATTTTTCTCTTAAGCGTCAAAGTCTTAGTCTGATGAATCTTTCTCCTAAGATATCAAAATCTTAGTCAGATGAATTTTTTTTCTCCTGAGATGGTAATCATTCGATCTATACATTTCAAGTTTTGGTAATCAGGTGCCCACTTAAAGAATGGAGTGGCAATTTATTTTCGAAGTTTGTTGGTGAAGTCAGGTGCCCGCCTGAAGAATGGAATGGTGATTTATGATTAGAGTTTGTCGTTGAAGTCAGGAGCCCGCCAAAAAAGCAGAACGTCATCTCAGTTTCTAAGATTTGAGAAGGATAGTGAACAATCGAAAAGTGACAGAGTGTAACGGAAATCCCCAGCATGAATCCGAAGGAAGGCAACATGGATCAGAAAAGATAGATTCAGACTTCGAAAGAGAATAGTTCGAAGATCACAAGTAAGGGAATTCACTTCGGAGTGCAATGCAAGTTAGCAACAAAAGAAGCTTGCGACCAGAATGCGAGTCAACAGTCCGAGATGATCAACAGAAGTTAGTCACAATGAAAAAAAAAGCAAGGAGTTAATCCAAGTGCAGAAGTTGATGAAAGATGTGGTGAGCTCAAGACATGGCCGAGGTCACAAGCACTGCACACCTGGTCTTGATCCGAAAAGCAGCACCTGCAACTAGCAAGTATCAAGGTTCAAATTTAGAGTCCGCATGAAGCACCAACCAATACTCAAGATCAAGCTTCAAAAGACTTATAGATAGGAATTTTGTAACTAGTAGCTGATAGGCTTAGTTAGTCTTTCTCATGTTTTGATTTTTGATGTAATAGCAGGACTACGGATCGGAACTTCGATGGAACGGAACCTCGACGGAACGGCACCTCGACTGGCTCTCCACCTCGGTTACTCCATATTCTTACTCACTTCGAACTACACGTGGCCTGATTCCTTTATAGCCAAGGATATGTAGGCAGCTCAGATACAAGGGCTCGGTCACATCCTCTTCTTTTAGTTTAGTCTCTCCGAATAAGGGTCGGGTCAAAACACTTGTCTAGTCGTTCTTTGTCTGAAAACTCTTTGTGTTTTCAGTCAAAGAGGGGCAGCTGTAGATGCGTGATTTTGCCCCTACCCGAGATTTTTTATATTTTTAGCGTAAAATATTTAGTTTAGGCCTAATATAGCCATCTCAGCTAATTTTGACTCTTTTGCTTTATTTTTACCTTAAAATGAAAAATAACAAAAATATAGTTTTATTAATATTTCGTAGTCATTTTTAAACTTGAAAAATACAAAAAATAGTACTTTATATTTTTATCTTTATATAAAAACGAAAATAATAAAAATAGTTTCATTAACATTTTGTAGTTACTTTAATTTTGAAAAAAATATAAAAAAATAATTTTGTTTTAATTATTAGTCTTATAGATATTTTGCTTACGTAGAATTAATTAATAACATCGTATTCTCATTCTCAGTTTCGGGCATAGAATAATATTCGGGTTTAAACTACCCGGTTTCAGACTTTCGGATCTAGCCCGTAATAATCCGAGTCCACCACACTGGGGTACACACATGTGGAGGACACAATATAATGGGAGACAATTTGCAAAGGAAGTGGAAAAACAAGAAAGTCCACTAACATTTAAAAAAAAAACACTATCATTTCAAAAAGAAACAAAACGTTAAAAAAAGGGGGGCTGCTACTTAAAAGAAAAAAGATATAGTACTGTTGAAAGGGAGATACAATTTGAAAAAGCCAAATAGATACAATACATACACAGCACATGCACACACGACACACAGGCTGTGGAATCCTAGTAATTTCTTTTAAAAAAAAGGAAGAAAAAAACATTAAAAAGATACTTGCACTACAATTGAAAAGGAACGTTTGGACAGGGAAGGGGGAGACTTTCACGGAAGGGGGAGGCCACTATTGAAGTTTCTTCATTTTGGTGAAGAAGACTTCTTCTCCTTCATTATCTGAAAAAGGAAAAAACGCTAGAGAACCTTCCACCACCCTCACTGCACGAAGCCGTTGCCAGCCTCAGCTTCTCGCCATCTCCACACCTAGCTCCTTCGTCGATTGTCGTTCTCGCCTCGTTCCCGTTCTCTCTCCCTCACCTTGATGTCCTTCCAACGCTCAAACACACGCACAGACGGACATAAATGAACAGATTTCTAGAAGTTTGGAAAGAAAACAGAATACACAACTTATAAAAGTTAGAAACGAAATGAAACAAAAGGCAAGAGTTCTGGGTTGCGGCGAGTTTTGGTGTGATTCAAGTTTTCCGGAGATTCCGAGTTCGTCGGAGGTCGTAGCCTGAGGTTTCCGATGAGTTTCGAAGTCTGGGTCATGATTCCGTCGAGATTTCTATCTTGGTCCAGTGATTAATGTCGTCTTTTTCTCTGAAAGCTCAACGTAAGACTCATCTTTCTTTCGTTTTGGATTTATTTTGGTGACATATTTCTTTCTATGTGTTTTGCTTCTTCAGTGACTTGTGTGAAGATTAGTATTTTTCTTTGACTATTTGTTCTTAGTAGTTGGTAATTGAATATGATATTATCTTATAATTGAATTGATATAAGAAGTTTGTACGTAACAGTGAACTCATGTGATGTGTTGGTTAAAGTTTGGTTATACATTAATTTACTTATTGTTTGTTGCCAATCCACTCTGTTCGTTTTGGCAGTAGAATTGTTACAAATCATTGCTAAGCTTGGTTTTGAGGTGTGTCGTGCCAAATAAAATGACAATTGTATAACACTCATTTTGATTAATCTTGTATCGGTCTCTTAATTAATTTTGTTATCCTTAGAACTCGAGGTGTGCCATTTAGTAAATTTTGTGGCCCTCGTAAACTACAAATGCGGAATTGCTTTAGACGCGATTGATAATAATATTACTTTCCTAAATACGGGAGTGCATTTCATGCGGCCCGAATCCAAATCCAAAAAATGTTGAATAAGAATGTGTCGAGCATCCGGGTGCATTTCATGTGTCGTGATTCGAAACATATTTTTAGGCAACATTCTCTTTCGTAAATAATAATAATAGTAAAAGCGGTAAAGGGATATTAATTTGCATTAAGTACATAACTGTAAAAATCGGATAAATAAGCCGAATATGACAGTTAAGCGACCGTGCTAGAACCACGGAATTCGGGAATGCCTAACACCTTCTCCCGGGTTAACAGAATTCCTTATCCGGATTTCTGGTTCGCGGACTGTTAAACAGAGTCATTCTTTTCCTCGATTCGGGATTCAACCGGTGACTTGGGACACCATAAATCTCCCAAGTGGCGACTCTGAATCAAATAAATAAATCCCGTTTCGATTGTCCTTAAATTGGAAAAACTCCACTCGCGCCCCCGCGGCGTGCCAAAAGGAGGTGTGACAATGGCGGCTGGCCTTCTTTTTCAGTAGTGTAGTATTGTTGTCTAGGGTTTTTTTTGGTAAGGGAGATGGGGGTAGGCGGCTGGGGTATAGTTCTAATGTCTGCTGTTGGTTGTTGGTGTAGTTGAGAGAAGCAGCAGCAATGGCCGCTGGTTTTTTCTTTTTTCTAGGGTTTTTTGTTCAATGTTCTCCAGAAGGAGATGTGGCAGCTGGGATGTATTTCTTCAGCTCAATGTTTTTTTTTGTTCTGTGCGCAGCTTCTGCTACTCTTTGTGTGAGTCCCTCTGAAATAAAGAATATCCATGTATATGTCATGTGCTGTGCGTGGTTTTTCTTTTATAAAATCTTCCCCGTGAGAATGAATTCAAAAACGAAAAATGTGAAGGCACTTTGTCCGTTTGTTACGTAAGTGCAAGTGAAGATTTGTCAAGATATGATAAAATGGAATCTTTTCTTATCTTTTCTTTTGTTAAAGATAAAAAATTTGCAAAAAGAACATCTAAATTGAAAACAAAATAGTATAACTAACTATAGTTATCAAAAATTATTTCACAAAACTAAACTTCCTAATATTAGATAAATCAAGAAAAGGTTCACTTTCTATTTCTTTTGAAAATCATCATATAAAGAATGGTATAGAATAAATTAAGTCCTAATTTCCATGAGTAACTAAATAAAAATACTAATTAGCTAGAATAAATAGCTTTTTTTTTCATTTTAAGGGAAAATAAAGCCAAAAAAATAGTCAAAAGTAGTTGAAATAGTAATATTAGACCTAAATTAATTATTCTACGCTAAAACGGGTTAAATTTGGGGTAAGGTCAAAAATTACGTGTCTACAGCTGCCCCGCTTTGACTGAAAATACAAAGTATTTTCAGACAAAGAACGACTAGACATGATTTTTGACCCGACCCTTATTTAAAAGACCAACTAGAAGAAAAGAGAATGTGACTGAGCCCTGGTTTCCGAGCTGCCTACATATCCTTGGTTGTAAAGGAATCAGGCCACGTGTAGTTCAGAAGTGTATGAGATGATGAAGTTTACCGAGGTGGGGAGTCGAGTCGAGTGCCGTCGAGGTTCCAGCCCACAGTCTTGTTATTACATCAAAATCAGAAAATGAAAAAGGCTAACTAAACCTATCAACTATGAGTTACAAGATTGCTATCTCTAAGTCTTCTGAAGCTTGATCTTGATTCTTGAATGGTTCTTCATGCAGACTTCAGATCTGAACCTTGATGCTCGCTAGATGCACGTGTTAGCTCATTTTTCTTCTTCTTTTCGAATCAAAACTGGACATACAATGCTTGTGACTTTAGTCATGTCTTGAGCGATCCACCTCTTGTCTCGGCCTCTGCATTTTGGACTCACCTCCCTTTTCTTTCTTTTTTTCTTTTCTTTTTCCTTTTTTCTTTTCTATTCAGGATTGAAATTACTTATGTTGATCACCTCGGATTATTGACTCACATTCTTGCCGCGAGCTTCTGCTACTTCAGCATGAACTGATTTCTGAAATGATTTCCCTCGTTGTCCAGGTGGGCGCCTGACATTACAGCAAAACAGACAAAACAAAAGAAATTTTTCTGCCCCTGTTTTAGATTCGGGCATAAATGTGAATGTTAATTGGATCATGCTACCTACAGAGCTCTCAGAGTTTGAAAGTTAGATCCCATTATCTAGGAGGGTCCTGAAAATTCTAAAATTAAATCACATTATCCAGGAGGGTCCTGCAAATTCTAAAATTAAATCCCATTATCCAGGAGGGTCCTAAGAATTCTAAAACTAAATCCCATTATCCAGGAGGGTCCTGAGAACTCTAAAATTAAATCCCATTATCCAGGAGGGTCCTGAGAATTCTAAAATTAAATCCCATTATCCAGGAGGGTCCTGAAAATTCTAAAACTAAATCTCATTATCCAGGAGGGTCCTGAAAATTCAAAAATTAAATCCCACTATCCATGAGGGTCATGAAAATTCTAAAACTAAATCTCATTATCCATGAGGGTCCTGAAAATTCTAAAACTAAATCCCATTATCCATGAGGGTCCTGAAAATTCTAAAACTAAATCCCATTATCCAGGAGGGTCCTAAAAATTCTAAAATTAAATCCCATTATCCAGGAGGGTCCTGAAAATTCAAAAATTAAATCCCATTATCTAGGAGGGTCCTGAAAATTCTAAAACTAAATCCCATTATCCAGGAGGGTCCTGAAAATTCTAAAACTAAATCACATTATCCAGGAGGGTCCTGAAAATTCTAAAATTAAATCCCATTATCCATGAGGGTCCTGAAAATTCAAAAATAAAATCTCATTATCCAGAAGGGTCCTGAAAATTCAAAAATTAAATCCCATTATCCAGGAGGGTCCTGAAAATTCAAAAATTAAATCCCATTATCTAGGAGGGTCCTGAAAATTCTAAAATTAAATCCCATTATCCAGGAGGGTCCTAAAAATTCAAAAATTAAATCCCATTATCTAGGAGGGTCCTGAAAATTCTAAAACTAAATCCCATTATCCAGGAGGGTCCTGAAAATTCTAAAACTAAATCCCATTATCCAGGAGGATCCTGAAAATTCTAAAGTTAAATCCCATTATCCAGGAGGGTCCTGAAAATTCAAAAACTAAATCCCATTATCCAGGAGGGTCCTGAAAATTCAAAAACTAAATCCCATTATTCAGGAGGGTCCTGAGAAAACTAAATCCCATTATCCAGGAGGGTCCTGAAAATTCTGAAATTAAATCCCATTATCGAGGAGGGTCCTGAAAATTATAAAATTAAATCCCATTATCTAGGAGGGTCCTGAAAATTCAAAAATTAAATCCCATTATCCAGGAGGGTCCTGAAAATTCAAAAATTAAATCCCATTATCCAGGAGGGTCCTGAGAACTTAAAACTGAATCCCATTATCCAGGAGGTTCCTGAAAATTCTAAAATTAAATCACATTATCCAGGAGGGTCCTGAAAATTCTAAAATTAAATCCCATTATGCAGGAGGGTCCTGAAAATTCTAAAATTAAATCCCATTATCCAAGAGGGTCCTGAAAACTTAAAACTAAATCCCATTATCCAGGACTTTAAGCATGCTTTCAGGACAATTAAAAGACCAAAGAAGTTCCAACACTCGTTTCACACCTAAACTAACAGGAATGACATCAATTTAAACCCACATGAACCAGCTTTTCAGCATTTTTTAAGTCATTTTCAAATCACTCGATACTTTATACTAATTTTTATGTTGAAACAGAAATTGATTACGCCAATTTTAACCACAAACCATGAAATGCTTCATCCAGGTAAATGACTAACAATCTAGAGAAGACAATTGGGATTACTACTAATTAAACCTTCGTTCATCGCACCCAACATATGACCAAAAGAAACCAGATTAAAGCATATCTTGACAAAGGATAGTAACAACTACCTCCCCAGCAGAGTCGCCAGAGATGTCACGCCCCCTTTTTTTTTACCAAAACCAAACCTTTCCACTTAAACCCTCTTAAATTAATAAAAAGAATTTAGTGAAAAAGTTTGAAAAAGATTTTTTCAATTTTGAAAGTGACAAAAATTTGTGTTCAAAAGGATTAACTCAGAGTCGCCACCTGACATTTGATTTCGGTGTGCCAGGCTACCGTTTTTCTAAAATAGTTCTTTTCCTTTCAAAAACACTTGAGACTCTAAAAACTAAGTCTACACCAGAGATTCGGGTAAGGGGGTTCATTTGACTCGGGGAGAAGGTGTTAGGCACTCCCCAAATCCCGTGAAGATCACGGTTGCGTACTTGATCTAGTTGGCTTTCAAAACATTTAAATTGAGGTAAACACAAACAAAAATAGAATAAGCACACAAGAGGCTCGAGGTCGTCCCCACCTAAATAAAAGAAAACGAAAAGGAAAAGAAAAATCCTAAGCTAACCTATACTACAATTTCTTCGCCATGCTCGCCAAGACCTCCGAAATATCCACATATTTCTTCGGGGCATACCCCAGATAATAATATATACAAATTCTTCGGGGCATTCCCCGGATAAATTTAACTACGAGAACGACCTCTCACCTCGAATCAATGAAAATCCTAAAAGCTTGCCTACCCAAGTGTGGCCGGCCTAAAGCATGCTCCTAACGCTTGAAACAATAAGATGATAAAACAAGAAAAGAGCTAAGGGAAGATGAGCTAACAGAATACTGACTTTCTTTCTACATTCTTAGTTTACCTCATTACCAAACAACCCCATAAACCAGTCGTACAAAAATGACTTACTCCAATTAGTTGCACACACAAAGATAGTTCTCAATATAGAAAACACAGCTGAGGAAAAATAACACTGATAAAACAGAAAGATCAAGCAAACGAGTGAAGGAACAATAGATTCAATGCATGACCAAAGCCTTCTATGCCTACTGATATAAACCCAAGCAAAAATAATGAAACAGAGTGACCTAAGACGGTTTCAAACAGTGACTTTAACCATGCTTTCAGGACAATTAAAAGACCAAAGAAGTTCCAACACTCGTTTCACGCCTAAACTAACAGGAATGACATCAATTTAAACCCACATGAACCAGCTTTTCAGCATTTTTTTAAGTCATTTTCAAATCACTCGATGCTTTATACTAATTTTTATGTTGAAACAGAAATTGATTACGCCAATTTTAACCACAAACCATGAGATGCTTCATCCAGGTAAATGACTAACAATCTAGAGAAGACAATTGGGATTACTACTAATTAAACCTTCGTTCATCGCACCCAACATATGACCAAAAGAAACCAGATTAAATCATATCTTGACAAAGGATAGCAACAACTACCTCACCAGCAGAAATGGCGACAAATCCTTTTTCCAAATGAGTGTTTACCAGAAATCAAAAGACTAACCAGAACATATCATTGACTCAAACTCGCTCGACACTGTGAAAGTGTCGTCGTTTTAACATGCTAAGAGTCGTAACCAGCTCGCTTTAGACAAGAGATTGGAACACAATTTAGAAAGATTGAGTCACACTAATAGTGAAACCAATTTTGAAGAAAATTCCAGCACCCATTTTGTTTAAACTGACAGAAGGAAAATCATCTTTCGATGTTCAGTAATCAAAACAAAATTCCACTCGAATGAATCTGATGCTATCATCAGCAAGCACGGAAGGGCATAATGAGAAGCTCAATAGCGAGACAGTATGCCTTTCGAGTTCTTTTAAACTTAAGAATGCAAAAATCTTCACCAAGGAAAACAAAGCTAGTAGAGGCATAGGAAAATAAATTTTACTATAATGTACAGAAGTAGATGTAGCTAAGATTCAGCTATGTATTAAGCATTTTAAATCATTGATCCTCCTTTTCACATGTCGCAAAACCATGAGATCAAACAACGAATAAAGGAGAATAAGAAGACTAAAACAAAACACGTAGTGATGCAAAGCGAACAGAACAACGCACATCAGGAATCCATTTAATCACAAATAGAGTCTCACTTTAATCAATTGTGTTAGGCTCAAACAGATTCTGAGAACATAAGATGTATGCACACATAGAACACGGCAGAACACACAGGACTTCTAAGTCCATAATGTCATATTTTGAAACATCATTAACAAGAATAAGAAGGAAAGAGGAGAACCTGAGATTGCAAAATTCTTCAACTAATTAGTTTGAAATTGAATACAAGTGGGCTCGTCACTGAAACTTGAAGTAACAGCCGCAAACAAACATGAATCAAATCAAGAATAAAGCAGAAACAGGAAACACGAACCAGAATTCGACCTCAAATGCACCCCAGAAACTCGAATCAACACCTCGATTCAATTTGCGACGAACACACACAAATAAACCCAGTCGGGCAGAATGGAAACCATATCCATTTTTTTAATACCAAAACCAAAAAGAAGAAACTAAACTATTTTTGGAATTTTTCTGATTTTTGTTTTGAAATGAAAAAGTGATTCGAACAAGATGCAATTCGAATTTCAACTATATTCTTGTGTTTTTTCGAATGCCCAAAAACAAAAAATTTCGAGAAGAAGCCAAGAACCCTAGTTTCTTTTTTCACTGTCCTTTCTTCAATCTTTTCCTTCTTTCCCAAGCATCGGTCCGCCAAATGACCTGTTACCCTCAAAGATGCGACATTTAGCACATAGGATTATTACATGTCATTTTGGGTCACGGGCCCATTTTGACTAAATTTGGACAAGTTTCCTACACAGAGGCACTCAGTTCACTTCTCAGTTTTGGAGAGCATTTCAGCGAGAGATGGGTACGCGGGTTGAGTTGAGCATCGCATTTCACCCCCACACAGACGGGCAGTCGGAGCACACTATTCAGATCCTAGAGTATATGTTGCGGGCATGTGTGATTGACTTTGGTGGTTCATGGGATGAGTTCTTGCCACTTGCTGAGTTTGCCTACAACAACAACTATCAGTCGAGTATTCAGATGGCCCCGTACGAGGAATTGTATGGCAGACGTTGTAGATCTCCCGTCGGATGGTTTGAGCCTGGTGAGGATATGTTGATGGGGACTGAGTTAGTTCAGGATGCTCTGGATAGAGCAAAGTTGATCCAGGAGAGGCTTCGCATAGCACAGTCTCGCCAGAAGAGTTATGCAGACCGTAGAGTTCGAGAGTTGTCTTTCATGGTTGGTGATAGGGTATTGTTGAAGGTTTCACCCATGAAGGGTGTCATGAGGTTCGAGAAGAAAGGGAAGCTGAGTCCCAGGTACATTGGTCCTTTTGAGATACTCAGGAGGACTGGAGAGGTCGCATATGAGTTAACCTTGCCACCCAGCTTATCCAACGTTCATCCAGTATTCCATGTGTCTATGCTCCGGAAGTACATTGGGGATCCGTCTCATGTATTAGACTTCAGTACCATTCAGCTTGATGGTGATCTATCATATGATGTGGAGCCTATTGCTATTTTAGGTCGCCAGGTAAGAAAATTGAGGTCGAAGGAGATTGTATCAGTTAAGGTTCAATGGAGAGGTCGACCCGTGGAGGAGGCTACTTGGGAGATCAAGCGGGAGATGCGAAGCAGATATCCTTGCTTTTTTGAGACTTCAGGTATGTTTCTTGACCCGCTCGAGGACGAGCGTTTACTTAAGAGTGGGAGAATGTGATGACCCGGCCCGTCGTCACGGGAATTACCACCCTGTTATGTTGAAATTACATGTTTCATGCTTTTATATTAGTGTTAGAGTGTATCGGGGGAGTTAGGAGTGAATTGGATTGAAAATGAGGCATATAGCCTTTTTTTTAAGGAAACTTAAATAAGGAAAGTCAACCCGGAGTTGACTATTTAGTTAAAGGGCTCGGAATCGGATTCTGATGATTCAGTTAGTTCCGGGAGGTGATTTGTGACTTAGGGGAGCAATCGGAATTAAATTTGGGGGTCCGGTGTAGAAATAGGCTTGAATTGGCTAAGGTTGAATTTTGGCGAAATCCGAACGGTAGGTGAGATTTTGATCCGGGAGTCGGAATGGAATTTCGACAGTTGCAGTAGCTCCGTTAGGTGATTTTGGATGTGCCTGCAAAATTTCAGGCCATTCGGAGGTCGTTTGGTCGGGTTTTTAATCGAATGTCGGTTTCGGAAGTTTGGAAGAAACTTAGACTTGAATCCGTGTGTAATTGGTGATTTTGATGTTTAGGATGGTGTTTTTATGCTTGGAACAAGTTCGTATCGTGTTTTGGAGTATGTTCGTGGTTTTCGTTGGGGTCCCGGGGGCCTCGGGGTGAATCCGGACCATCATCCGGCACATTTGGAACTTAAAAATCTACAGAAAAATTGCAGATCACTAGGCATAATTTAAGCCTTCGCGTTCGCGTGGCATGGGCTGCGTTCGCGAAGGCCAGGCAATTCAAAGCATCGTGTTCGCGAGACTGGAAATCGCGTTCGCATAGGCCATGATTCTTGAGCTTTGCGATCGCGTTCAGGGGGTCGCGTTCACGTAGGTACGTGAGGGTGTGCATCGCTTTCGCGTGCAGGGTATCGCGAACGCGTAGAAGGAAAATCTGGCGGCTGGGAAATAATTCATCGTGAACGCATTGTAGTGGTCGCGTTCGCGAAGGTTAAGCCGGAGCTGGGCATCACGAACGCGTGGGAATGAACGTGAACGCGTAGAGTAAATGACCCAGGCAGTGAATTTAAAACCAGAAACATTTCCATACGGGTTCATTTGCAAAACCCTCCATTTTTGAAGCCTAGAGAGAGGAAGTGAAGGGAAATAGCTGGGAGAGCATCAGGATATTGTCAGAGGTAAGTTTCGTGGTTTAATTACACGCTTTTGTCATGAAATCCTGGATTATTTCTATGAAAATGGAGGATTAAATGTGAGTTTTAGCCCTAGGTCTAAAATTGTAGAAGAATACCGATTTGAGCGGGCAAATGGAGTCCGAATTTGGTAAATTTCATATGCCTAGACTCGTATTGAGACGAGGGTTCCGAATATGTAACTTTTATAATTTTTTGAAAAGCGCACCAAAAGTCGGGTTTTGATAACTTTGTTGGTTTTGATACAATTTGGGTTACTTCGAATGAATTGCATGAAAGTAGCATATATTGATGCATTCTCTATGATTTTGAGTAGATTTGGCATCCGAGGAGATTGAGTTGCGAGGCAAGCTAAAGGAGGACTGAAGCTTCTACCGGTTCGAGGTGAGTGGTAGTAGTAAACAATGTACTGAGGGTTTGAAACCTCGTACTAGCACTTCACAGTGCTATATTGAGATGAGACACGCGTTCCACGACGGGCGTGGTGACATTGTGATTGGGGGTTCGGACTTGGTCCTTCCCGGCTAATAAAATACCGTATTTTATGACTGTTAATGAGATTATAACTGTGCAATTGGGCTAATAGCCATGTTTGGGGCCTTGTGCCGATCTGTAGAGTATTAGGGGACCTATAGAGCTAGGTGACCCTTATATCATGTTGGGAACATACACTCAGCCGTAATTTCTACTGTAGAGCATATTACGAGCCAGTACTAGATGTGTACTTTGAAAGATAATACCCAGGGTGGAATTCCCTATTCTAGCTGAGTGAGCCTGAGAGACCGGGTCTATATTGAGTGAGTTAGAGTCGAGGACCCATTATAAGGTATTATATATTTACCTATATTGGATCGAAGTGCGCCGCAGCAGTATATATATTGGATCGGATTGCACGCCTCAGTAATATACATGTAATATACATGTAGTATACATGTGGGACGGACTGCACGCCGCAGTATTATTGCGCTTGGGCTGTAGGAGCCCCTTCGGAGTCTGAGTCTGCACACATTCTCAGTGAGCGCTGGTGTATATTATGGGACCGGGCTGCGCGCCGCAGCAGTATACATATATATACATATATATATATTGGATCGGACTACACGCCGCAGTAATATATGTGTGGATCGGGCTGCACGCCGCATCATCATAGCGCTTGGGCCTACGGAGCCCCTCCGAACTCTGTATACACCCCCAGTGAGCGCCGTAGACGTTAAATGGAGCGGGCTGCACGCCGCAGCCGTTAAATGGAGTGGGCTGCACGCCGCAGCGGTATATGTATTGGAGCGGGCTGCACGCCGCAGCATTATACTTATTCATATCCTATTACCTACTTAAATACTTATACATTATAGACATAGGTATGTGTCTTCATATATTGAGATGGCCGTACACCGTAGGGGTACGAGTGAGGGTTTGATCATTATGGGATCTTGTAGAGATAGATGTGGACTGGAGATCAGAGTACTTACTACAGTGATGACGTACCTGTGAGGGTTGCCCTAGAACTGTTTAGTGATAGCATAAGAGTTCTTATTTTCAGCTATTGTTTATTATTGTTACTCCCTGAGTTGAAGTATACTCACCCCACTCCCCTGCACTTTCTGTGCAGATCCACAGGTGCCCGAGAGCAGTTGAGATATTGTAGCTGCTGATCCTTGTCTACTTTTGCGGAGATTACAATGTAGTTGCCAGCGTCCGCAGAGCCTGTTTTCTCCTTCTTTATCATCTTGTTGATTTCTTTTTGCCTAGACTTGTTTGTATTAGGATGTTATTCTGTAGAGGCTCAGTCTCGTGACACCACGATATGGTTGGGACCGTATTTTGTATGCTTTTACTATCTCGCTTATCACCTGATATAATCATTTGCTGGTTAAGTTTATTGTGATTAATTGGAATTAATAACTGGTTGGTTTAAAGGATAATATGGTCGGGCTTGCCTAGCATTGTGTTGGGCGCCATCACGACCGGGGTTTGGGTCGTGACAGTTGGGGTCCCGGGGGAATCGGGGTGGTTTCGGGAGGTTAAACATAGGAATTTTGAGGTTTTGCAGGTCTGGATTTTTGGCTTCTAATATTTTTGCTTTATACACACACACACCACAACATAACAAGAATATCAAGTAACAATTCAACAAGAAGTATCATAAGAGGGGAAACTCAACAGTTAGCAACAATTATTAAATCAATAATGGAAATCAGAGTATAATAGAAACAGTTGATATCAAGTTAAGGAATAGCAAATAGTTGTACGACATCACCCTTCATGCTTTTACTCTCATCCTCACCAAATAAGCAAATAAAAGTGCACGGCATCACCCTTCGTGCTTTTACTCTCATCCTCACATCCATGGCACGACATGATCCTTCGTGCATGGTTTAATAACAAGGCACGACATTACCCTTCGTGCATAATCGATATCACAAGGCACGGCATGATCCTTCGTGCAAAATCAATAACAGGGCACGGCATTATCATTCATGCATAATCAATAATATAAGGCACGACATTAACCTTCGTGCAAAATCAGTAAAACAAGGCACGACATCACCCTTCATGCATTATCACTCTTCCTTACCCAAATAATAATCACAGTTAAGGGCAAAGAATGAAAACAATAATCATGAACCGTCCCGGCAAGGGACAATACAATCATCACAACAAGGTCCCGGCAAGGGGAAGCAATAATCCACTTTACAACAAGTCCCAGCAAGGGAAAATAATATTTCACTTTACAATAAGTCCCGACAAGGGAAAACAATGTTCAATTCCACAACCCGGCAAGGGTTCAATAATTCATCCTTAAAACATCTCACAATGAATATCAACAATGACTTACGGTCATGCTAGACGCCAGTGTATGGATGCTCGTCACCACAGCCCATACACCGCACTCGATCACATAGTACATAACACATAATCCTATTCCCTCAAGCTAGGATAGATCAAACACTTACCTCTAGCCTTGAAGCCCAAATTATCCTTCAACTATAGCTTTACCTCGAATTTCCGCTTTCAACTTGCTCGAATCTAGTCACCATTGATTCCATTACATTAATAAATACTATATAACTTAGTTTGGATGCTTAAAAAAGGTTTTCTCAAAGTTTACCCCAAAATTTTCCAAAATGCCCCTGGCCCCACATGGTCGGCACTCGGGGTTCGGACCAAAATCTGGTTACCGATTCCTTCACGAGTTCAAATATATGATTTGTATCAAAATCGGACCTCAATTCGAGGTCTAATTCCCCAATTCATGAAAACCCTATGTTCTACCCAAAAACAAGAATTTCTACCATTAAAACCTTTGATTTCTATTGAAAAACATGTTTAATGATGTTAGGAATTGAAAGAATTAAGTAAAAAGGGACTTACAAGTGCTTTGGAGTGATTTTTCTCTTGAGGGTTCGTGTGTGGTGTGTTGGGTTTTGAAAGAATGAAGAAAAAAGGTCAAAAATTCGTTTAAATATAAATTTGCACAGCTGCAGATATTGCAATTGTGAACATTTGTTCGCAATTGCGAACACAGCAGGTTTTGGTCTATGGCTCTCGCATTTGCAAGAAAAGGTTTGCATTTGCGAACGGGGCTGGGTCACTGGGGCTTTCGCAATTGCAACAACAAGTTCGCATTTGCGACCATGGGCTGACTACTGAAGGCCTCGCATTTGCGAGGCGTAGTTCGCATTTGCGAACCCAAGAGTTCCTGGACCTCATCGCATTTGCGATCAATGGTTCGCATTTGCGAACACTGGCTTGGTCTACCATCTTCGCATTTGCGATAAAATCTTCGCATTTGCGAAGATACCAGCTGGGTGAAAAACCAGTTGTATTATTTTTCAGAATTTGCTCCAACGGCCTATCAAATCTTTACCCGAGCTCCCCGGGATCCAAACCAAATATGTACACAACATCAAAAACATATTACAAACTTGCTCGTGCGATCACATCGCCAGTATAACATCGTTTTCATTAAATCAAGCCTCAAGTTCATGATTATCTTTCTTTTAGTTTCATAACTTTCAAATTTGGAACTCAAGGTTCAAAACACATCAAACGACATCCAAATGTCACCAAACTTTGCAGAAAGCACATATATAATATTTAAGACTTGTACTGGGCGTCGGAACCAAAATACGAGCCCGATACCAAGGTTATTTAATTCATTTTCCTTTAATAATTTCAGCAAAAACAATTTAACAGAAAGATTCATATCATAGGCTCTGGGCCTCAGAATTCGACTCCGGACGCATGCCCGAGTCCCATATTTTCCTACGGACCTTCCGGGACCGTCCGATCTCGAGTCCGGGTCCGTTTACCAAAAATATTGACCGAAGTCAACTATATCAATATTAATATCAAATTTCTTCAAAATTTCCATGAAATTCACATATTCTATCACAAAATCTTTCAGGCTACATGCCCGGATCATGCACGTAAATCGAGGCAACATAAAAGAGGTTTTCAAGGCCTCATAAGTGCGAAACAAGTGAGGGAAACAGGTTATGACCCTTTCGGTCGTCACAGTCCGAAATCGAATTCCGAGGTCCCAAGCCCGAGAAATGAATTTTGAAGTGAAATTGTTTTGTGAAATCTGATTAGAAAGCGATGGTATTGGGCCCGTATTTATATATGGTTTAAATCATTACTTTAAAATTTGGTTAAAAACGGACGTCGTTTGACGTGATTCAGACTTGAATTGCTAAATTTAATACTTGATAAAGTTTGAGTAAAGTTCTTGATTTTGAGGTTTAATTCATTGGTTTTGAGGTTTCATCGGATCGAACAAATAAGTTCGTATTATGTTGATGAGTTAGTACTTATATTTGGTTAGGAGCCCCGAGGGCTCGAGTGTGTTTTAGAAGGTTTTGAACTAAAGAAAAATTACAGAAAAAGTTGTTCGGGTGTTATGGTATTTCCTTCTCTACGTTCGCGGGATGGGCCTCGCGAAACGTGATATGTAATTTGTTGTTGAAGGAATTTAATTCTACGCGAACATGTAGCCCAGGTCGTGATCGCGAGGCAATGAGGGGCTATACCTTCACGAACGCGATTCTGGCCATGCGGATGCAAAGGCCAAATGGGCCTGGGCCGGGGGGGGGGTAGTTACCTTACGCAAACGTGACCCATTGGACACGAACGCGAAGGCTTAACCAGCCTAACCCATCGCGAACGAAAAAGGTTTGTCACGATCACGTAGAGTAAAATTGCCAGTTAAATTTTAAAACCTCAGAAAAGTAGCCTTGTGTGATTTCATAAAATTTTCATAAAACCCTTATTCTCCAAAGCTCTTTGGCGATTTGAAGCAATTCTTCACCAAAATTTCTTGGGTAAGTAATCTTTAACTTATTTTCTTCTATTTTAATCAATATCTATTATATTTCTATGCCTAAAATATGTGATTAAAGATAGAAAAGTAGGGATTTTGGTAGAGCTAGGGCTTTTTGATCAATTGTCATTTAGATCTTGTTTTGGGGTTGACTTTTGGAAATAATTATATAATTGAGCTCGTGGGTGAATGGGTGATTCGATTTTGGTCTGAAACTCGTGTTTTGACCAAACGGTTGTGGATCGATTTTTGGATTTTTGGGGAAAATGATTGGAAAGCTATAATTAGGCATTGGATTCAAACTGTTTAGCATTATTTGATGTTATGAAGTCATTTATGCATAGGTACAATTGATTTGGAGCCAAATTCAAAATTGAGTTGGCCGTGGAAGTTTAAGGTAAGTGTTCGGTCTAACCTTAGCTTGAGGGATTAGGAGTTAAGTCATATTTGCTACTTGTTTCTTGTTGAGTACGATGTATAAGTATGGTGGCGAGTATCTATACGTTGGTGTCGAGCATGACCGTTAGGCTTAAATTGATATTTGTTGTATTCTTGAATGATACTATGGTTGCAATAGTGAGTACATTTGTGGTATTGAGCAAATATTTAGTTTATTTCCGTGGAAGTTACTTATGATTTAGAAATGGTGATAATTGAGATGATTAGGAGTTGAATTGAGATTGGTTATAACTGATTCTCCCTAGCCGGGACGTATATACTTGTACCATTGAGTTCCCTTGTCGGGACTGTTGTTATGATTATTGTAAGTTGTATATTTGGAACGGGTTGCGCGTTGCAATATTCTTATATATATATATATATATATATATATATATATATATATATATATATATATATATATATATGTGTGTGTGTGTGTGTGTGTGTGTGTGTGTGTGTGGATCGGATTGCACACTGCAACAGATATCATATTGGATCGGGTTGCAAGCCGCAACAACTATATATATATATGGGTCGGGCTGCACGCTGCAACAATATTGAATGATAAGGGATCGAGTTGTGCGCCACAACACTAGTTGCTATTGTATTGTTATAGATATTGTACTGTTCTTTTTTATATCTATTGGTTTGTGCTAGGTTGATTTGTTTCCCCGAAGCATGTACCCCTCCCTTTTAAGCTACTTATTACCTGTTTATTTTCCCACCATATATTATATAACTGCACAGATTTATCTGGAGTCTGATTCTAGCCTCGTCACTACCTCGCCGGGGTTAGGCCACACACTTACCAACACATGAGGTCGGTTGTGCGGATGCTACACTCTGCACTTATGTGCATATACTAGAGTAATATTTGGTGCGCAACAGTTGTTCGGGACCCAGCCTTCAGTCCACCGAGACACCGAGGTAGCCTTGTAGGCGTCCGTAGGCCCGACGTCTCCTCTATCTTCTATTTTGTCGTATTATTTCATGTATTTGAGACAAACAGTGTTATATTTCCTTCAAACGATTTTATTTAGTAGTCTTAGTAGTCCGTTGGATGTTGTGACACCAGGTTCTGGTTAGAGGCATGTGTTGGTTTCGAGATATTTTGGTTTTACATTTACTTAATACTTCCGCTAAATTTCATATTTTGCTGTTATCTAATTGTTTACTTCTTGTTAATATAATTGGTAAGAGGATTTAAAACAAAAGTGTTAATAAATTCCAAGTTCATGGTTTGCCTAACTTCTACGAGTAGGGGGCATCACGACTTATAATGGTGGGAATTCCAAGTAGTGACATTATTATACTATGATAAATAAATAAGTTATCGTAATTATACAATTATATAATTATGACCCTAATAGTTATACAAATTTTAATTACAAAGTGATTTTTCTAATCGACTCTTAGGCCCCATTTGGCAATAAGTTTTGCCAAATAAATTTAAAATTTATTTTTAAAACTCATGTTTGGCCATAAAATTTGCTCATATTTTGGCCAAATTCCAAATCAAAAATTTCAAATTCCAAAATCAAAATATATTTTGAAAACGTATGTCCAACACATTTTCATCTTTCAAACCAAACTTCGCTCAAATCAATTTTTGTAAAATAAATTTAAAATCTATGGCCAAACGCTAGCTTAATATTGCTACTAATGGAACGTGCACTATTTTATTTGAATTTTATTGTCGGTTCTAAAAAAAGCCACGTGTTAATGCTTTATCCGGTCTAGTGTAATGTGCTTGAAGCAAAGTTCAAATGTCTCTTAACGAAAAGGAAAAAAAAATACAAAAACTATGAAATTAATACTTACCCAATTATATCTAACCAAACATTATACCACCTTTTTTATAAGAATTTTTACACCATATAGAAAACCTTAGTACCTTATTTATCAATAATAAATATCATTATAAAATATAACATCCTATAAATATCTTTTATTCTTTATAGCAAAAAATCTAAATATAGTTACATCCTACAATTAAGGCACCATATATGCTAACTATTATTTCTCTCTCTCCCTTTTTGTATTTTCTCTCACATAATTACCACGTATCTGTAAACTCCAATACAATCTCTCTCTGTTTGCATACAACCAGACTCTCTTCTCTCACAAACCCTAGTTTCTTACCTAAATTTTCAATTTTTCATTCAAGGACCGATTTTGCCTTGGAATAGACGGTGGATGACTTTGATAGAGTCAAGTAGACGAATAAACCAATCTTTATCAACATGGTTCTATCAATCTCCATTCTTTCTTCTTTATAGAATGGTTTGTATGAATTGCAAAGATAGTGAAATTTATCACAGAAAAAGTTGAGAAACTGGAAGGAAAGATTGCCATAAAGAAACGTTGAAGACTAATTTTCATAGAAGGAAATATAAGAAGAGAATCATGTAGTAATTTCAAGTTTTATTGGCTATGCCAACTTCAGCCTTGGAATACTCAGGCTGTATTCAGTTGTTTTTTTGTTGTATTCAAGTGTTTTATTCAGATGAACTAAGGTGTATTTTGTTGTATTCAACTGTATTATTTATATGTATTTCTCTTTATTCAGCTATAATCTTTATTATGTATCTTTCAAATACAAATTAATGAGGGATCGTTTTAGTTCGTTGAGTTAATTTAGGAGAATATCATGTGACTTTATTTCCTTCCATTTTTAGCGCAAATGTGTTACTGTATTTAATGTTAATGTCGCTTGAATACAGCTAAATACATGTCAAACTTAGCCGGAATTCCAGATTTTACGCCTATATTTTTGGTTGTATTAATGAATACAACAACTTAAATGCATGAAATACATTGTATAAAAACATAAAAGGTATCTATAACACGTAATATAGCAAATGATATCTATAAATGACTAATTAGAACAAAAAGATGATGCTTTATAAAAAAATTCCTTTTTTATATTTTATTTTTATTTTATCTGATATTTTAATTTCAGGAAAAATGATTAAAAATGGATAGAATTATCTCAGTAGATAGGTCGGTTCACTGTGTCTTATAGTCGAAAAGTGTTTCTGTTGATAAGTGAATGCAAACATATAGTAATAATTAAAAAAAAAAAAAAGGACAGCCAAAATTAACGTTGCTGTTGGGTTTTCATTTTCGTAGTTGTCCATATTAACTCTGGTATTGTCCTGTTTTGTGTGGTAACCAGGTAAAAAGAAAAGGGAAAAGAAACAAAAGTTAAAGTTAAAATTTTCTTCTTTGAGTAGAAAATAGATGGAAATAAATAAGAGAGAAACATTAATTTTTCTGTTGAATTACAAATATAGATTCAATTATAAAAGAAAGTTTAAAGCTCTATTTATTTCGTTTTTCATTTTTGACGTAAACCACTGAAATTGTCTACTTCCAATCTCTATATATATAAAGTTGGGCTTTGAAAATCTTATTTGGCATCTCCTAATACTTGGAAACACATTTATCTTTTTTGTCATTTGTTTGCTTTTTTTTTCTCTCTCACTTTTCAATTAAATAATTATTTTTTTGTTCCAACAAAATAATGTAACAGTTGCAACACCTAAGCTATTGAAATGAACAGTTATTCAGCCATCATTCTCATTTATCTTTTTTTCTTATTTCTGCTATAGCAAAATTAAATTAAAATCTTATAAATTAACACTCCAAATGTTTCATACGCAATTACGCACTGATTCTATTCCTATTTATTACTCCAAATGTTTCACATAACTAAAGAATCGATTGATAAACAGATTCTATTCCTATTTCCTCACTAATTGCCCCGAAGCTCTCTCATTTATGACCAACTAAATGAGTCTATATCTATTGGATTCCACCATGAAAGAGAAAACAAGACTTTCAAATGCTAAAGTTCATATGAACGTTCCTTAGTTTACTTACGGTTTTTTTTTTTTTTTTTTTTTTTTTGAATTGGGAGTTTACTTACGTTTGTAATACTATGTACAACATTTTAATCTTCTTTTGTTGATGTTTAATTTATGTGCTCCAGTTGTTCTTGGCTAAAAAACACATATGCATTACAACGGTGAAACTTAGAAAAAGGATCTGAATCAAATGTTTCCAAAAATGATGGAGAGCAAAATTCGATGTTTGAGGGTGAAAACCGATATCCTATTTTTGCGGTTAGTTATACGTGGTATTTTCCTTCTTTTTGTTATTCTTTTATTTTTATTTTTATTTTTATTTAATAAATTGTGCAATTCTGCTAATGGAGTTGTAATCTTTTATGATTTTGATCGGCTATATTTTCTTTTCAAGATTGACATACCGAGAGAGAAAGAGAGGGGTGTTCCATGATTATTGTATATTTTATCTACTTTTTCTTAAAGCATGTCGGTATGTTCTTATATTTCTCTTTTAATCCTCTTTCCAGTAAATCTGTAGTTAATTTTACTGCTTATTAACATGTTAGTTCTACTACATTTTATCATTTTTATTTTATTTTATACTTTTTAGGTCAGAATATATCTCCGTACCTCCATTTTCATTTGGAGACACAAGGAGGTATGAAAAATATATCTGCGTACCGATTCATCATCACAATCTCCTCTCATTGATAACTTGATAAATTTTTTACTACATGTCATATTCCTCGCATTTTTTATTGTGGTCGAGGTATACGCTTGACGGGTTTCCTAAACTAAAAAGTGAGACCTGACTCTTTATTCTTTTGGCATTGACGTTTCATATTACAGATTTTCAAGTTTCATTTATTTTCCAACAAAATTTTACAATATCATCAAAGTATCAATTTACTTAAATAAAGGTAATGCAACATTTTAATATTACATACATAATAAGAAGTCATGTAAGTTGTTATGCGTTAGAGAAATAAACTTTATTAACCAAGTCAAGTATTTCACAAACAAGGTTGATTAACGATTTGGCAGTAGTATATAAAAGAACCAAATAAACATTTATTTGCAGTTATTTAGTTTCTAGAATTGAATTATGTATTCTGTACATCAAGAAAAACTTTATCACGCTTATCAATAAGATATTTTACGATGCGAACATTTTTCTTAGAACAAAAATAATGCTTATAAGTGATTAGTATGTATGCAGAAATTGAGAAAACAACAGTTTTGTGTTGAAGAAAGTGCAACGTAACCAACCTTGAGAATGGGTTTCTAATGAGAAATTCATATTTGATATTTGTTATTTATTATAAAATTTATTTCATATTCATATACATAATCTTTTAATTTCTTTTATCTTAACTAAACTATAAATATAAAAAATTGCATATTCACTATTGTAGTTCTACCGCACGAAGCACGGATGTATTCTCTAGTTTCTTTTATAATCATGATAGCTGTATTATGAGTACCTAATACCTTACCTAATTACACGAGAGCAGTATTTAGTATTTCCCGACTCCCATCAGTAGTAAATCAATATATTTACAAATATTGATGTAGGACTAATAACAACAATAAATTCAATATCATTTTACAAATAGGATCTAAATATTACCGAAGGACAAGGTAATTTAAAAATGATTTGACCAACTCTTCTCTCTTTTTTTAATCTCATTGTTGTTTCCGTTATTTATTTATCACAAGGTTTATCGACCCTCTTTTGGAATTGGGAATTTGATACATGTCATGATCTCCAGCTTGTAACATAAATATGTATCAATATAGGCCTAATACATATAAAACACAAATAAATCCACAAAAAATATAGTTGGGTTCAGGTATTTAATATTAACCTGTTTGATATGGATGAAAAATTCAGGTAATAATATTTAATCAAGTATTTATTATACTTTAGATTTGTGCGTTATATTTTTTGCACTCATTTCATCTTTTATGTTAAAATAGAACACAAAAAATAAAATTGAAGACCAAAAAAATAAAATAAAATAAAAAAGTCAAATCGAATGGCTCTATATATATATTTGGCCTTAATATAATTATCAAAAAGATCATTATGTCACACAGGACCAAATTATTTGTTGAAGTTGAATTTTTCTTGGAACTTTAAACCCTTTTTTCTCCTGGCATCTTCGTCTAAATCGTGGGAAAAGCACATGAATTTCTGACTACCTTAATTCAATTAAAGTAAAATAAAAAAGCAATTAGCTCTGTCAAGAAATGTGCTGGACAAACAGTAATTCGACATGATACTATTGAGATCAAATCTAAGTGCTAAACCTTATTTATTCTAAGAATAAAACTATTCTTGCTTGGACTATTAAGTATTAACATATAATTGGTCCTATCAAGAAGACAAGAACAGCCAGAATTTAAGGAGCTAGCCTTCAATCTTTAAGTACTGTTTGTCGGTCTTTGACCTTTTCTTTTCCCTCCTTGTTTCTTTTTTTCAAATTATATTCTTTCACAGTTATTTCAAAAATTGATGGTTAAAAATATTTGTATAATTAATCAAATAAACTAAAAACTAATTGCATGTGCTTATGCTTAACATGAGTTGAAAACTTAAAACATTGTTGTACCCTATTCTCGTCTTTAATAGGGTATTTTTTTTAAAAAAAAGAGTATATCGATATAATTTTAATAAAGTTAAGTCATTTGTCAACCAATAAATTCATCCCCAATGATATTTAACCTCACTAGTTAAGTAACTTATCCACCACCTTTCTTTTTTAGAAAATATTTTAGTAGCAACCTTACAAAGAGATAGGTTTGCGGTCAACTTCTATTCTGCTTATACCTGTTTAACGGGCCGGATTAGCCTGGTTCCGGACCGTCCAGATCGGTAGAAATCGAAACCGGTCCGGACCGATAATCATAGGGCCGAGTGGGCTGCGTTACAGGGGATACGGGGTTTGGTTCGTTCATAATTAAGTAACGGGTAACCGGACCCGTTAGGACCGGCCCGGATGAACATTGTTCATTTTCGGTTAAATAGGCCCGGAATCGGCCCGGTTCAACAGTAATTTTTTTTTTGAATTTTTGTGCAGGTGGGGCCCACTCAAATGGTCAGATTCTTCAAGAATCCGTTGGCCAACGGATATATTGATGAAATAGCCTTTTTTTATTTAATTTTTAACCCTTTTCTATTTTACAAAATTATCCTTATGTAAAACTATAAATACCCCCCCTCCTCTTCTTCATTTCTCACTCAAAATTCATTTCTCACTCAAAATTCATTTCTCTATCTCAATTTCTCCCATTCACCTATTCTCTAATTATCAAGTTCAAGTCTTAATTCCTAATTTCATCTTCTAATTTTATTTGGCTCACTTTTGTTGAATAATTGAATTTCAATTATGTATTTTATCATTCGGGTTTTGAACTTGAAGTTGGAATATTTGCTTGACGTTTGTTCGTGGTAACATCAGAATTGCATAGCCAAGTGCTCAATTTATTGTCCAATTCGGTGCATTCCGTCAAACTCTTTTTCTTATTTAATATTTTAATTGCATATTTATTTTGTGCTTATTCTTTATTTTTACAATATGTTTAGTGCTGCTAAAAGAGCGTGTAGAAAAGTTACTGGTAGGGGAAATAAAAATAGAGGTAATTCTTCAGCATCTGGTAGTAATAGTACCCTAATACTCTTGTTCCTGAAACATCGCCTAATGAAAATATAGATTATGAACAATTACAAGAAGATTATGGAATAGAAGATAATGAATTAGAAATTGAAGATGAGATACCTGCTACACCTACTAGTGCTGGGGTTGGTAGTGTTGGAGTTGCTACAAGGGGTGGTGGTCGTGGCACTAGTAGTAGACCACCTGCAGCTCCGACGACTAATCGTAGGAAAAGAAGTAAGGTTTGGAATTTTTTGAAATAATTGAAGGTACTAATAGAGTTAGATTCAAAATTTGTTAAGGTGATTTTAAACATTTGACTGGGAAAAATTTAGGGGGAACTTGAACACTTAGTAGACATATGAGTGTTTCACATCCGATAGAATGGGGCCTATATGGTGATAAAAATCAAACAACTATTAACCCTACTACTCGAGGATTAAGAAAATATGATAAAATGAAGGATCGCGAGGAGTTAGCAAAAATGATTGCTTTAGGTTGTCTACCTTTTTCTTTTGCTTCTTCGTCATATTTTATTATGTATATTCAAAGAATTTACAATCCGTTATTTAAAAATATACCTAGAAGTACTTGTAGAGCTGATATTTTCAGACTTCACGCACAATATCAAACATATTTACGTTATTTGTTTGACTACCTTCCTTTTAGAGTTTCTCTAACTTCTGATATTGGTCAAGCTGTTAATGGACATGATTATGTGACTATTACATGTCATTGGATAGATGATAGTACTTGTATGCAAAAACGTATTATTGCTTTTAGATATGATGAGATCAGAGTCATACCGCTGCATTTATAAGCAACACTATTTGTGAAGTTGTTGAATTTTATATTCTCAACCAAAAAGTATTGTGTATGTCTTTTGATAATGCTTCTAACAACACTGCCGCAATTTCAATATTAAAATTGCATTTGCAACCACCTGTTAATGAAACTTTTCATGTTAGGTGTGCATGTCATGTTTACAATTTAATTGTTAAAAATGGACTTGATTTATTTTCAACAGAGATTAGTCATGTTAGAAGAGCAATTGGTGTCATTCAAGGAAATAATAGACATTCTAGAATAAAGGAATTTTAAAATAAGTGTGTGCAGTATAACCTTCAACCCCGATTCATGCCAGAAGAAATTATTACTAGATGGAACTATACATATATATTTTTAAAAGTTTGCTACAAATATTGATTCCCAATAACTGAAGTTGCTAATGCGCATTGTACGGATCCAAGCCGTATGTTAACAACTGGTACTTGGGAGGTCATTAATGATGTTAAATTTTTACATAAATTTTATACTGCTACTGTTGAGTTTTCTGGAGCTTATTACCCTACTATTGCTATGGGTTTAGTACATATAGCAGAAATTTCTTTTCTACTCTTTGAATTTAAGAAGAAAGAAAAATATACGGCTGTTGTGAAAAATATGCAAGCTAAATTCAAAAAATATTTCTATCCAATTCCTCCGATTTACTTAATTGGTGCAATTTTAAATCCTTCTATTAAGATGTCTGATTGTCATCAATTAATGAATGCTTTATATACTTATATGGAGATTGGGGAAACTGAAACCCCAAATTTATATGCTTCTATGAACAACCTAAATGATTATTTACAGCAATTATATAATTATTATGCAAATATAATTGATAATGCTACAGGTAATGTTAATCCTACTATGCAATGCAGCACTTCTGCTACTGTGACTGAAGAGGAAGGATTAGATAATTGTTTTAATATTTTTTCTACTTTTTCTAACACTCAAACAAGTTGCAGGAACATTGATGAACTTCAATTCTACTTGCAGAAGCAAAAGGAGCCTCGCACAAAGGATTTTTCACCGTTGGGATGGTGGCATGAAAATGGAAAGCAATTTCCTATTCTTTTCGCAATGGCTCGGGACGTGCTGAATGTGCCAATTTCAACTGTTACATCCGAGAGTGCATTTAGCCAAGCAAGACAACAACTTGGAGATATGCGTCGCTCATTGGGAAGCAATGCTTTGGAAGTTTTAGTATGTTTCAGAGATTGGATTAGATCATAAAGAAGAAATCAAGGACGTGAAGATGTTGATAGCCCAGAAGACGAGGAACTTGGAGATATATTAACAAATGGTAACCCATCCGAATTAAACACTCCAGGAGAAGGCCACTCAGTTCATATTGATTATGAGGAACTTAGCAAGCAATGCAAGATATTTGAATTTACTTATTGTTATTTGTTAAAGATGTAAACATTTCAATTTGTAAGTTTCAAATTTGAATTATGAAATATGAAATAAAAGTAGCACTTGCAAATAGCAATAAGTGCATTTTTTCTCATCTTACTTGTATTCTTTAATTTAAAATTTTAAATTAATACAAATTCTTAATATAACTTACAATAGTTTTACTTTTGAAATTCAAACTTAAAATCTTAAATTCAAACTTTAATAGTTTTACTTTTGAAATTCAAACTTAAAGTCTTAAATTGAAACTTTAATTTTGAAATTTAAAATTAATGTAGCATTGCAATTTATAAGTGCAAGTTTTTCCCATTTACTTTGTATTCTTTAAATTAGTACAAAGTATTAAAATAAATTACAATAGTTATACGAAATTACAAAAAAAAATTAAAAATACATTACCCGGCCCGGCCCGGCCCCCTCAACCCGTAACCCGTACAATTCAACTTTTACCTGAAAATAACCATACCCGTTAATAGTGGGCCTGGAACTGGTCCGGTTTCAAACCAGTATGGGTTCAAAATAAACGGGCCCGACCCGGCTCGGCCCACCCGTTTAACACCTATAATTCTGCTTGTCAGAAAATTCATCAAGAAAAGCATCGACTAAGTTAAACTAAAGGTCATCAATTTTTACATTTACTATGTCAGAATTCTTGTAGAAATGTTTTTAGGGTTTGAGACGGAATGACTTTTAGGTGATAATGATAAAGTTTAGTAACTTTTAAATGACAAAAATAGATAAGTAATTATTGTTAGCATTAATGGGATGACCTTCAGTGAAATTAACTCCTTGAAATAATTTAGGAGTTTAATAAATTTTATTGCTAATTTAAGAAGAAGAAGATAAACGATTATGTTCTAATGGTAATAGTTACAAGAATGCCTTCATAAACTTCATACCTTTTCTATTGCAATTTGGTGAGACAAAACAATTATCACATTATGTATGTGTATATGTGTTCGAATATGTAGTATGAGACCTCTACTTTTCTAACAGTTGTTGATTATCTTGTGCAACTAATTTAATCATACATGTCTTGCATAAGGTAAGATCATAATAAACCATAACATTGCTTTCAAATTATTTGAAATTGGGCTTTTGGGCCATGTTGACATGAGTTTTCGTCTTACTCGAATTTGGATTTTAAGGTTTCTGCTGCAATCAAGGCGGGAGCTATATGATTTGAATGACGTCTAATTTAATCTCTTTTGTCGAGAAAATTATTGAATTCCTGTGACATGAGGGAGGTTTCTAGTGTGGTAGCAAAGGTGACTGATTTTCGATTTTTCGTCTGTTAATGTTTATGTTATCTTAATAAATTCGGGTGATAAAAAAGTGTGTCTTTCTTTGGATTGATTCATTCGTTAGTGTCCACTTGTGATTTGACCTACGGCTGATTTAAGGATATATCACAGACAACTACTTGAATTTAATTAAGGGGTCCTATTCCCTCAGACCAATAGAGCCTAGCCAGAGAGAGGACATTCCCCATGTTGCGGTTCGAAAAGGTCTCCCGAAGCAGGTCACCGGGAGCTAAGATAGACCTGTGCTTGTCTAACTCAAGGTGAACAAGAATTGGGGATCGGATGCGGGCGAAATTCCCGCCAATGGCTGAGATGTTCAGTCGACTCCCTCCCCCTTTGTGGGGGTCCCGACCCCTATGAGTGAGCAGAAAAGGGAGGAGGAAAGAGGCCCTGGTGAACAAGTGTAAGAGTCCCGAATTGCTTAAAAATTTCTTGGACTCATCAAATACGACCTAATGAACAATAGTCATGGCTACGTCATTACATTTTCTTGGTTTTTAAGGCCATAAAATATGTCTAATGTTCACGATATCTTCATGAATTCGGGCGCCAAGTCTCAAATTGCTTAAATTTTTTGGGCCCTTAAAAAACATCCTATTAAACAATATACATTACTTCGCCATGGCCATTCGTTAATTTTTGTTGTTGTTTTATGGTCATAAAAGAGAAATTCAGGACGATTTCAAAAGTTTTGTGTGTTAGTTTCCACGCCATTTTCATGAATTCGAGCAACGGACTCCAAATTACCAATTTTTTTGTTTGTTGATAAAATGACATTTCAGGAGCTGGTATGCTGGACTTCTTTGATTACTGGATATATATGGTGAAGTGGGCTTGTTAGAAGCATGATATTGCAATAAAAATGTACTCTGGCTAGCTTTCTTGATGTAATTTTGAGCCCAATAATGATAATCATTATAGTAGTTAGACGAACGCAGAATTTTATGCAAGCAGCGTTGATTTAATATCACATTTGGTCTGATCGAATGATACCACTTGATTGAAGACATATACTTATCAAATATGTATAACGCTAAATTCCACGAAGCAGTGTCCGATGATACCGCTTGTCCGATAATACCGCTTGATTGAAGGTGTCTCCGCCACTAGCAGTAGTACTATTGACCGAGTCTAACCATAAAATTCACTATTGCTTTCCCAATCTCACCCATTTTTTTTAAAAAAAAATTAACTGATTAATTTGGAACAAGTAATTTATAGTTTCAGCTTGGTCCGGCAGGCTTTTTTTCTTTCCTTGTTAATGTACCTATAGCCAGCACATTTATCCTATATTAAAATTTTAAATCCAATATGATAACTGAAAACACAAAAAGAAGGGTGAGTGCAATTGTTAATCGGCAGAAATCAAGTTTTTTTTTTTTTTGGTATCAAATAGATCTTTCTGCATAATATTATCAACATTCCTAACAGAAACTTATTTCATTTCTCTTATAAATTACAGGGCATAGAAAAGAAAAATAAGAAATGAAACAAATACTACCATTTGTTTAGATATTTTCAAGATTTCTATTTCTTAGCTTTTCCTAATAGACTGGTGATGATGATGATGATGTGAAGAGGCTTTTGACAGCACAGAAATGATGGAATGAAAAGCATTTGCTGCAATTCTTGATTTGATTTGACCCCTTCTCGGTAAAGGCTTTGTACCCCTAAAACCTTCAATTGCTGCTTCAGCATCTCTATCAATCTTGTGATTCATTTTTTGAAGCTCAAATAATTTAGTTCTGAATTGGGATAAGTTTGTTATGAGATGGTTTGCTTTTGTTTGAGCCTGTTGGGATCCTTATATAGTAGTGTAGTAACTTAATCCAGATCAGGAAAGATAAAGTTTTGTCTGGGAGAGGTTTATTGTCTGTCCATAGTGTCAGCTACTTGTTCATACGAATCCAGTCAAACTCTATATATGTATTAAAAAATTAAATAAATATTTTGTTACGATCCAAAAGCTCGGTCCTATGTCCGCACGAATTTAACTTCTTAGGCTATGTCACGAGTCCCAAAAGCGTGTGTACCATATGAATCGATGTAAAATTCGTCTGAGGTCATATGTACACCCCTTCTTTTGAAGCTTGCAGACTAGAAGCACGCCGGTCATGGTTACCTGCCTTCATCAGCCCGCCATCCATCATGCGCGTCACATAGCTAAAATTGTTTGAATGCGAAATCCATTTATATAATTATATATTAACTTAAGATCGCATTAGTAATTCATAAACTTCAAATTTTGGATTCGTCTTTAATTTTAAATGATTTTAGATGAAAACGGTTTTAGAATTTAAACTTTATAGGCTCAAACCTTTATATTTTTTGAAAGTCCGAGTTTTAAATATACGATTTTAATATAATTTTTAGCAATTTCTTGCATATATTTATATTTTGATTATAACTATTGAATTCAGTTAGAACCACTAAATATTGTTGCACCTGCATTTGTTTTGGACTATAGGTAGGGGGTTGGGTGGCATGACAGCAGGATTGTCTGGCTATCAAGATTCCTTTCTCCCCATCTGGTGGCATCTATAAATCGTCAAATTATTTATTTATTCATTGACGTAATACAGTTTTTTATATAGTAGTATAATAATATAAGCGTGTCTGACTGAGAAGAACTCGTGTGGATTTGACAGATGTACGAGGCTGTTTCTATTATACATTCTGGGTTGTCTGGTTTTCATTTGCTACGTTAGACAGAAAGCATGCGGCGGACAATTGAAACAGAAATCTATCGTCTAAGATTTTTGCTGGTTTTGATTTTCAAGATACTCTATTGACAGCTTGGCAATTCAATGGATATACAAAATTTTGGTTATCTTAAGAAACAATTCTTCATTTTTTAAGTGTTATAATTGAAATTGAAACAGCCCAGTCATGACTTGATTCTGCTGCACATGGTCAAAAAGTTTGTCCCCTGTTACCAAAAAGTTATAGTCACAGAAAACAAAAAATTCTGTTTCCAATGACCATGGGAATTTTGAGGAGTAATAGTGTATGATTAACATGAAAGGAACGGAAGTGGATTCATGATTTGAAGAGAATGGATACGTTACTCTAAATAGGTAAATTTAAAATTTATATTTGACGGATTTATTTTAGGCTTTTATTATGAAGACATAACATTTATGGAAATATATATTTAAAACAAGACCGTCCAGAGTGAAATCTGAATTGTCAATTTTATTTGTAGAGGTTCATCCAATAATTATTGTACAACCGAAATAATATTCACGATAACAATAACGGAATACGAGAATAGCAGGTTAATGATCAACAATAACTATCCAATATAAGCATGAATAGCAGGTTAATGATCAACAATAACTATCCAATATAATCTATGGTGGGGTTTGAAAAAATACTCAAACTATATACGAGAATTTTAAACAAGAAGTCAAAAGACATAAAATAAATCCAAGTGACGGTTCTTTTTCAGGATATAAGGAGTACCATACAATAGGCAACGGGTAAAAAATTATTTTAATAAGCATAAAACCAACTTTTTTGTCGTTTCACTTTATAGGATAGGGTCATATAAAAAAAAAACATAGACCCTAATATGATGAATCCATCCTAATCTTCATCTCCATTAGCTAACAATATACTCTACTCATGTATTTAAAAAATGATTAATAAGTTGTCAAATATTGTACACTCAACTAATTGGTTGACAAATAAACTGCATGGATTTGTTAACTTAATATATAGTCAACTAATGATTGAAAATAAACACCAGAGAATCCTCATCGGGAATCTTTTTGGTCAAGAAAAATTAAGCTGTCATGCTTCCCTACTGACTTACCTAGTGTGATGAACCTACTACATAAGGTTGCTAACAAATTGTCCTTTTGTTCATTAGCTACCCTAGTAACGTAGCTACAACGAAAAAGGTCGCTGTTTCTTGAATGAGTAAGCAATGTTTGTGCTTTATATATATAACTCCTAGTTCTTGCCAAAACACTAATACTTAATCAATTGTTTTTTGTCAAAGACTTCACCATTATAAGCGAGATGGCTCATAGAATAAATGATATAGCAGCCACTCATATGGTATTTCGGAAGAAGATCAAAGGGCAAAGGCCAAGTCCTAAGAGAGGGCAAGTTAAAACAAGGATAGCAGCCATGGCGTTGCATTCGCTGGCGACTATATTCACCATTTCTGCCTCTCGACGTTCAAATTCCCCCAACAAATCCTAGTCTTGACAAAAATCCTTTATGATCGAGATAACAATAACAGGAGACTGACCGGTCAGAGTCGAATAACTTCAAGGCTTTTGGAGAGTTTTGTGTAGTGTCATTTTCATTGTGTTCTTTGTATTTAGACATCTTTTCCTCCCAACCTTGTGACATTTTTCTACCGTCCAGAACATATTTCACCTAGAAAGCAAGGCTCAAATATATCAATATTAAAGTACGTAACGTAATATGGCCTTTTCTTAGATTCTTTATTTTTATTTTTGATGCTTGCATATCCATTTGCTTAACATCCTCCTGCCAAGCAACCCCTATGACACCAAAATTTTCAAATTTAAATGCTTCCAAAGGAATTGGCAAACAAAAAAAAAAATTAATAATAATAATAAAGAATAGGATAAGAAAATAAACCAAGAAATAAGGAAACCTAGTGTTATCTTGTGCAATTCCTTTCCTCAAGTACAGAGCAAGGCAGAGCACATCAAGGCAACAACTTTAGGGAAGGAATAGGACCCAACAATTCCTTTCCTCAATGTCACGGCATAAATTAAACCAAAGTCTTTACACTTTCTCAATCATGGGTACATAAATAGATTATTATAGTGCTGCTACATCAATTAAAAATGGCATTTTCAGGCCAACTTCTCCAGCATATTTTATGGTCCAAACCGGAGATTAGGCGTTGGCGCAGCATCCCTTCATTGAAAGCTAACCATGATCCAGTTAAGAAGCTATCACACCGAAAACTTAGTATACAAAGCATCAAGAGAAAATCTAACTGTTTGGTCACATTTTCAATGTCAAATCCTTTTTCAATGTCACATCCTGATAATGACACGAATCCGTCTTCTCCATCCGACACAATCAAGAAATTCTACTCTAGTATCAACAACAATGACCTGAACCAACTAGCACTGCTCATATCTGAGGATTGTTTCTTTGATGATTTCTCCTACACTCGACCATTCAAAGGGAGAAAGGTAAACCTCTATTGTTTATCTCAGAAACATGAAACTGTATTCTCCAATTCTTGAAGCTCCTATTTGCATAATTTATGTAGGAGGCTTTGAAATTTCTGGATAAACTAACCGCATGCATGGGTAAGAACACAAAGTTCTGCATTGAACAAATTTATGAGGGAGTTCACCTTACAACTGTTGTAAACTGGCACTTAGGTAAGGCCAAAATCACTTATTTCTCACGTCTAGTCAAAATGCATATAAATTGAAACTTGACAAACTATATTTTGGCAAATATAGAGTGGAAGAACAAACAGGTTCCTTTCACTAGAGGCTGCAGCTGCTATGAGTTATCAAGAGACGGTGAACAACTCGTTATAAAGTAAACTTCAAACTTTTCTGAAGACATGTTAATTTTAAGACTATAACTTGTCCTCTGCACAAGTACTAAACGTTCTAGAAATGACAATTTATACAGGAAAGCTCAAGTAATCATTGAATCGCCAATCAAACCAGGAAGCTTTGCTTTGGTATGAACACCACCAATTTTCTATATTTCAGAAAAAGCGCAAATTATACAATCCAATTCTTCAACAAGAAGTCTTTGTTCAGTTCCTAATTCATTAACGCACGTGGTGTTCATGTTCTTGACAAAATGCAGGACGTGTTCCAGAAAGTCATTTCAGTATTTGATACTTTCCCTGAGGCAGCATGTATGTTAATTTGTTTAATATTCTTTATACTTTCACCAACAAGAGAACGAAAATATTCTCAACATGGCAAATATTTTTCCTGCGCAGGGTTGTTCTTGATGAATCCCCAAGTGGTACCAACTGTTTACGATATGGCTCTCAAGCCAAGCATAGGTCCAATTATTGCCTGGTACCGCAAGTTATGGAGTATCACAATCACTATTCTTACACTTATCTACAAGCTATTCCTTTACATTATAGAGATGTTCCACAAGTAGAAGATATGCGCAGCTTGCCAGTTCAAGACATTGGACAACATTTCAACGGCTTATTTTTCCTACATAAAGATAGTAGACAAGATAGACTTCACATTTAACAAGACTCTAAAACCTTCAAAAGTTTCTTACTTCCATAGGCAGAAGAAGGCATATGCCATTAACCATCTCAGCTGTTAATCGTCCTTGCTATCTCGGCTCGACCATGATTCAAGCAATGAAAGAGCAACTAGAGGTCCAAGGAAAGGAGGAATTGGAGGCGGCCTGCTAAAAGCAACAAGGGGTTCAATGTTCTCCGCTTTCATCTGGGCGTCTCCGGCATCATCACTTGCTTGCTTCTTAGGGATCATTGTTCCAACTGTATCAAGTTACCATTATTCAGTTTATCAAGACGGATATAACAGTAAATCAAGTAGTCAAACACCATATATCTTTAACTACGATTTTCTTGTACATTTGTAAGAATAATTCTATTTTTATCCAAATTAATATTGTTAGATACTTATGTGTAAATATGTCCTAATCCTATATGTAGTAGGTTTATAATATGTCATAGTTTGATATGTAGTAGGAGTAGAATATTTATTATATATAGGGCTCATTGTATCATTGTTAATACATCAATAATATATTTTTCTTCCGTGCTTTCTCACATGGTATCAGAGCTTACTGTGAGCAATTAATCGTTGTGCGTCATTCCAACGATATCCGGAAAGAAATAACTCAGTCAACGTGCAATTTTCCGGTGACCTAAGTGATTAATTGCGTAAAAGTCACTAATTATCAGTGTTGTGCAAAATCCAACACCACCAAAAGCTCCCCAACATAATTCCGACCAAACCCCCAGAAATTTCACCGGGAAAAGCCACCGCACGCGCCCCCACGCGCTTGCCGGAGCACTGCCGCCGGCGGCGCGTGAGGGCCCTTCCGGCCAGAATTTCGAAAAACTTCTTTTGAACAGTGTGTTCGTCTGAGCATTCCGAGCCTACCCATCCTGTTTTCGTTTGATTCCGACCCCCTTGATATATCTGCGGTCTTACCTATACCGACCTTTAAGGAACCTACTATAGCTCCTCCTTCTCCTTCCGCCACAGAAGTCTTACACGAGTCTCCTATGGCACCTCAATCCATTCCGATCGTTGAGGAGTCTTGTGTGGATCCTCCTAGACTCCTAGCCACAGGAACACCACTTTTGACATATCATCGTCGTCCGGCCCAGCATCAGGCCCAGCTGATTCACGTCCTGCACCTGACCCTGCTAATACTGCGGACTTGTCTCCTCTTAATCAACCGATTGCATTTCGGAAAGGTATACGGACCACCCCTAATCCTAATCCCCATTATGTCGGTTTGAGTTATCATCGTTTGTCATCACCCTATTACGCTTTTCTATCTTCTTTGTCCTCTGTTTCCATCCCTAAGTCAACAAGTGAAGCATTGTCTCATCCAAGATGGCGACAGGCTATGATTGACGAGATGTCTGTTTTACATACGACTGGTACTTGGGAGCTCGTCCCTCTTCCCTCCGGTAAATCTACTGTTGGTTGTCGTTGAGTGTATACAGTCAAGGTTGATCCTGATGGTAATGTTGATCGTCTAAAAGCTCGTCTTATTGCCAAAGGATATACTCAGATATTTGGGCTCGATTACAGTGATACCTTCTCTCCCGTGGTTAAGATAGCATCAGTCCGCCTTTTTCTATCCATGGTTGTTGTTCGCCATTGGCCCCTCTATCAGCTGGACATTAAGATTGCCTTTTTACACGGTGACCTTGAGGATAAAGTTTATATGGAGCAACCACCTGGGTTTGTTGCTCAGGGGGAGTCTCATGGCCTTGTATGTCGCTTGCATCGGTCACTTTATGGTTTAAAGCAGTCTCCTCGAGCCTGATTTGGTAAGTTTAACACAGTTATCCGAGAATTTGGCATGATTCAGAGTGAAGCTGATCACTCTGTATTCTATCGGCATTCTGCCTTGAGTCTCTCTATTTATCTAGTGGTCTATGTTGATGACATTGTTATTACCGGCAATGACCGGGATGGTATTACAAAATTAAAGCAACATCTCTTGCAACACTTTCAGACTAAGGATCTGGGCAAACTAAAGTATTTTCTGGGTATTGAGGTTGCTCAGTCTAGCTCAGGTGTTGTGATCTCACAACGAAAGTATGCTTTAGATATTCTTGAAGAGACAGGAATGACAGGTTGTAGACCGGTTGACACCCCGATGGATCCGAATTCTAAATTTATACCAAGACAGGGGAGCCTCTTAGCGATCCTGCAAGATATAGACGGTTGGTTGGTAAATTAAATTACCTTATAGTGACAAGACCTGACATTTCTTCTGTAAGTGTTGTGAGTCAGTTTATGGATTCACCATGTGATAATCATTGGGATGCAGTTGTTCGCATTCTTCGGTATATAAATCAGCTCCAGGCAAAGGTTTATTGTTTGAGGATACAGGCCATGAGCAGATCGTTGGATACTCAGATGCTGATTGGGTAGGATCACCTTCTGATAGACGTTCTACGTCTGGGTATTGTGTCTTGGTAGGAGGAAATTTAGTGTCCTGGAAGAGCAAGAAACAGAATGTGGTTGCTCGGTCTAGTGCAGAAGCAGAATATCGAGCGATGGCTATGGCGACATGTGAGTTAATTTGGATCAAACAGTTGCTCAAGGAGTTGAAATTTGGTGAGATTAGTCAGATGGGACTTGTTTGTGATAATCAAGCTGCTCTTCATATTGCGTCAAATAAGTGTTCCATGAGAGAACTAAACACATTGAGATTGACTGTCACTTTATTAGAGAAAAGATACTCTCGGGAGATATTGCTACAAAGTTTGTGAAGTCGAATGATCAACTTGCAGATATTTTCACTAAGTCCCTCACTGGTCCTTGTATTAACTTCATATGTAACAAGCTCGGTACATATGATTTGTATGCACCAGCTTGAGGGGGAGTGTTAGATATTTATGTGTAAATATGTCCTAATCCCATATGTAGTAGGTTTATAATATGTCCTAGTTTGATATGTAGTAGGAATAGAATATGTATTATATATAAGGCTCATTGTATCATTGTTAATACATCAATAATATATTTTTCTTCCGTGCTTTCTCACAAATATGAGACTCTTTTAATTTGGAATGCTCCTAATATACTCGACACAAATCCAGTGATAATATTATTTTATACAATTTTCAAAAGATTCAAGAATTCAAATTCATTTAAAATGTCATATTTTAAACATTTCCGCGCCAATTTTTCTATCAAACTAACTTTTCATACTCACTGTGTTCCAACTTATGTGACACAGTTTGATTGTGCAACAAGTTTAATAAAGAATGAAGACTTTTGAAACTTGTAATCTAAAACATGCCATAATATTTGAGTATATAAAAGTAGCTTAAAGTTAAATGATTAAATTATATCCAAATATAGAAATATGTCATTTTTCCTGGAATGGACTAATATGAAAATAGTGTCACATAAATTGGAACGTACGGACATATTACTTAGACATATTCTCTACAACCATTACTATAATATAAGTCAAATTAACATATAAACTTGTATCTAGATGAAAACCTAAATAAAGTGGAGTGAGTATTTGCTATGTACGTAATCATATAATTAGTGCTCGTACATAAAGAAAGCATAACATTGAAAAATTACCCAATTTTCCTCCAGCTGGAAATATGGTTTTGAATTTTGTTAAAGCAGGAAATAAAGTTTCAGTTCGAATCATAGGTGCAATTCTTACTACTCTTTCACCAAAATCCTGCAAATCATGGAAGAAAGTGTGAAAAATAAACATAATGTTGAATGGTATATCAAACATTAAAAGATTGATGAAATTATAGAATCGTACCAGAAAATCTTAATTTTTTTTGTCCCAAACACTGATCTTGCGCCTTAGTAGTAGAGAGAAATGTCAGCAGTTCGAAGGTGGTCGGATACTGTGGGAACAAAAGAGTTGGAGAATGTTCTTGAAACTCAAGCGGGTGTAGTTGCTGTTTGGGTACGGCCCGATTACAAATTTACAATGGTTCTCTATATGGGCCCTTGTGTTAGCAAGATTACTTGGGCCTAAGTAGTACTGAGATTTGCTAACGGGTCCATTTTCCTTAGACATTTGCAATACTAGCCTTCGAAGTGGATAATCTTGGTTTCTTTTAGGAAAAATGATATAGAATAGCCATTTTTAAAGTAATGGCCGAAAAATGTATAATTTTTGTATGTTATATATAAAACTTATACAACTTTAAAATACTTTTTCGGATATCAAAGGTAAATAGTATCTGATTGGGGGGGGGGGGGGGGGGCAAAAGTGATAAATATCCCCTTTTTTCTTTTTTCCTGTTTGTCCCAAAACTTCATGTTTAACAAATTTTGCCTCTCGCTTCTCCCATAGCAATACTTTTGACCTTAAATGTTTGTTTATGGGGCAAGTTTGAGTAAAAAAATGGCAAGACCATCCATTTTCAAATTATTGAATATAATTTACTTTTGTTTTGTTGCCTGGACGCTATTGTAGTTAGGGGTGTACATGTCCGGGTTTGTTCGATTTTTACCAAAATCAAACCAAATCAACTATATCGGTTTGGATTAATTCGGTTTTGTCGGATTTTTTTGTTTCATGATTATTATTTCAATCTTACTTTGTTAAAACTATAGATAAAGTTTTGATAAGTGAATATATGTGTAGTAATTATGAAAAAAATTAAAAAATATATGATCTATTAAAATATTCTAATGGGAGAATTTTTTAGTAACACATAATAGTAGTTATTTTCTTAGTCATCTAACAATATTTTTTCATTAATTTACGCTTTCAGAGTTAATATACATGAGAGGATCCCAAATATTTCTACATTTTCTAAAGAAAAATGACTATAAACTCTTAAAAATATAAATAAAATTTATATATTTATATGTCGATTTGGTTTGGGTTTTTTACTCAATACCAAACCAAATCAAACCAAACCTAGTTGGGTTTTTTAATCAGTTTGGTTTAATTTTTTGGTTCGATTTGAACACCCTAATTATAGTTATCTTTTCCCTTTTACCATCGTGGGGATATTATTATCTCAAATAAAGAAGTGTAGCAAGATTAGAATATAAAACAAATGCAAAAAATCTCAATGACCATAATATGATCATATTCATTTTTAACCAATTGACTGTAGAATCAAAATTTGCCGTTGCTTCTTAGCCAGAAATCTTTTCCTTTTTATTTTGTTTATAAACTCAAATCTTTTTTTTAAATTTTGTATACCCTATTTTATACAAAACAATTAATTATTATTCAAAAGCAAAACAATGTAAAGCTTAGAACATTTGAAATGTCTATATCAAAGGAGAAGAGGCGACATCCAAACATCAATTAACAAGTTTAAAGAGTTCCGTACATCTCTAAACTAAAAACTAACATCTTAATTAGTAGTCGATTACAACTCATAAATCACATTATATTGGAACCCACTAGGTCCAATTAGTCACTTAATTAACAGCTGCCATCTGATAGTGAATTTATGCCTATTCTTAAGAGAGTTTAAATTTCGTGCAGTCACGATAATAAATATTTTTATAAGTATTAATTTGTAACTGAGGCACAAATGTATTACGTTGTAATTAGTGTATAAGTCAAATCATTCTTAAAGATCAAATGCTAGAAATATCTAATAAAGCACTGAGATATTATTGTCTAAACCATGGATTACAGCTAGCTAATTAGGTTATGCCATCCTCAACATCCACAGTGCAAGATGTCTTTCCAGGGCCCTAGGCATTGTATTTTTAAACATGTTTTGAACAATACAAAGCCGATATATAGATTATAATTAAGAATATACGAGAAATTAAAGATATTTTATATATGCACAGTAAGTCTAGTCCTTTTAAGAATATTGAAAGTGAAAAGTGAGATTAAATAGTATTATGATATTTAAATGTATACAATTCAGACGAGAAAGATGGAGATATAACACGTAATTAATTTATGAAGGTTCATTTGAAGGAGAGTTATATATAGGACGCGAGAGTTATATGTAGCCGTCTATGTGATATATTTAATAAAGTGAAAAATAAAACTTCTATGTATACTTGTATAGTAAGACCAATTATCTAGCACGAGAGTGAAAATTGGATAGAATTCTTCTATCATTAATTAGAAGTGTAGGATTTGAGCCTATGAAATAGGGAATACTTTTTTTATTGAGTTTTGGGATTAGTCGAGGTGCAATTAAAGCTGGTAACAGACATCGGGTAATAAATAAAAATTAGGTTAACCTCTAATATTGTTGTAAAAACACGAATGTTAAATCAGATGCAGTTCATATTAAGATCTAGCAAGATCAAGAATATTCATACCTAATAGAGGGTGCATGTAGCACACCTTGAAGATAAAATTAGACAAATCACCTAAGATGGTTTGACTATGCATAAGTAAAATTTGCCCATATACTGTATGGGATTAGCAACTTTATTCTCTATTAGACGAGAATCTTGGTGCAACAACAAAGTTGTCTTTATGTGATCTATAGGTCACTGATTCGAACTGTCATGAATCTGAAATACTTTGTGTATTATGTTGCCCTATTTATTTATGATCGTTGATCTAATTACCCTTCCCCAAACCCCTACCCCGTCCCCGTAAGAAAAAAAGTTTTATTTTTGTCCCTAACAAAGCGCGCTCCAATCTGAAGGTAATTTTGAACCATAGTCTGAATTAAGTTAAGGAGCAAATATAGATTTTTTTCTCTTAAAGATTTTGGACGTGTGATGTTCACCCATTTTATGATAGAGATTTGTTAATAACAAGGCAAATAGAAGATAATTTGCTCATAACAAGGGTCTCAATAGACTAAAAATGCAATGGCAAAATTGAATAATTTGGAATAATATGTGAATGAATGTATAGTAGACCTCAAATCAATAGCTTTACCCTACAAGTACCCTTCCAACCGAGCTCTCACTTACTAAGCAAAACTATAATTAGTTCATTCCAAATTGCCTTTTTTTCTTCTTTCAATAATAGTATGATTCACCATTTGGGTCCATGGTTGCTATATGTTTTGGCAATCAAGTCTATAACTACTCACCTTTTTATTAATTTTAAAGTAATATTTTTTCTTGATTTAACACCATTAATTAGTGACCTTTTTAAGCTCTTCCAAAAGCTAACGTGTTAACTGTTAAGCCATTAGCCATTAAAGCAAAGCTTTATTTGATTGATAATAGTTGAATCATAGTCTGCACTTTTCATTAATATATTCCCAAAATAGAATGATGTTTTTCCATTTTCATTATTTTTTCTTGGGTCATGATCATTATTTTATTCATTATCCCTGGCTTAGCTAATTCAAGAATCTAGGTTTTATACTTTTATGTAGTTATTGTTTTCTGTTTCTAGTCAAGTAACATAGTAGTTGACTGTAAATTAAATAGGTATAATCTCAACCTAGGTCATAGACTCCTGTGATATTTGTTTCAAGCGCACTGCACTGGAAATATTGACCAAATAATAATTCGAGAGAATGAAACATATGTAAGTGCCAGTTCTTTACGAAATATGGGCTTTTTCGGTTAAAAAATGATTAATCTTAACAAATATTTGCTAAACCAAAGTCAAATTTGTTAAATACGTGATAATTTTATCTAAAAGTTTAAGTTGTTAAAGATCAATGTAGACAATTAAAATTTTGTCAAATTTAAATTCATAAGAAATTTAGACTTTACCGTAAATTAAATATATATTGGTCCAATTAAGTAAAATGAACTGATATAATTGAGTTTGTTATTTAAATTCAATTAAATTGATTTACATAAATGTTCAATATATCATTGAGCTAGCCCGTCAATGAGTCTTCTATCAAATGGGACGGCCTATAAGCTTCAAGCCCAATGATCCACTAGGGTTATCTTGATTATTACTCCACTTCACGCCTATATAAAGGGGTCAAAGGAGAAGGCTAAGGGACAAGCAAGTAAGCATAAGGAAAGGCCGAAGAAACTCTGAAGAATAGTATCAAGGTCGGCTTCAAATCGTCCGTTCGTGTATAACCCAACACCAAATCTTCCGTTCGTGTATAACCCAACACCAAATCCTGGTTCGTGACGACCTTCAAGTTATTCGTAATGTACTACAAATCTGAAATCCGTCAACTTCAAGATCAAGCTTTTAAGCTCTTGAAACATCATCCGCGAGGAGAAGAATCAGAGGACTACATCTCTTTAGATTTAGAGATATTTTAGAGATTATAACCCCATCACTTGAAATTGAATATAATATTTATCTTTATATTTCTTATCTTGATTACTATTTTTCAGGAACGAAATTTAGTTGTTACAATCAAAAATATTTTTAATTTACTTAATTTTGTTTTCAATAAAACTGCCGTTTCATACCGTTCTACAATTTTATTCCATTCTTCATTTTTTTTAATTTGAGATTATAAAGTAGCTAAACAATTTAATTCGTCAAGCTAGTTAGTGAAACTATATCAAGAAGGATTTTGCACGTAATAAACCTACAATAATGACAATGATAATCTCTTATGACTGCGGAAGTCGTAAATAATAGAAGTCTGAAAAACAACTCAAAATACTGATAGTGTAGTTAAATAATGAAGAATTATTGAGATTTTATTGGATCTTTATTGTTGTTGTACCCAAAAATTTGATTTAGAAAATATTTAGTGATAAATTGTTAATCTAATTAATATAGCATGGTATAGCCAGTTAAACCACTCTGATAGTGTGGAGCAAAGCATCAGTAGAATAAACGTAAGACCTAGTCCTTACTTATAACATAGACTATTGTCTTTCTATATCAATGCCATCAATTCATTATTTGGTATTTGAAATCGCTGCTCCGACTAATTTAGATTGTGCTACATAATTTTTGCTACATTTACACATATACAAAACCTATTGTAATATGCACGTAAATATTCAAAAATGTCAAAAGAAAGCAAGAAATTAAGTTCTTCATTTCCTAATTCCCCCTCCCTTTTGCCAGACGTCTTATCTCCAATAATAACAATGATAATGAAGAATTACACAAATTTTTGATTTAGAAAATAGTGATTGATAATTATTAATCAAAATAACATGGCATAACCCATTAAACTACGTACTCACTAGTGTGGAGCAAAGCGTCAATAGAATAAACGTAAGACCTAGTCCCTATTTGTAACATAGACTTGTCTTTCTATGTCAATGACACATGAATTAATTATATGGTATTCGAAACTCACTGCTCCGACTAATCTAGATTTATGTTGTGTAATCCTCGCTACCTTTAGATGTATGCAAAAACTACTGTAATATGCACGTAATTATTCAAAAATTGCTTGTGTACATATTCCGTTATACAAAATTTACACAATAAAAAAAACTTGATTAACTTTTGATTGCTCATTTTTAACTTTCATTTCATGTACTTATTGCTTTTGAGAATGACCTAATTACATTTGGACTAACCAATATAAAAGGGCAAACACAGTTTGAAGGACAGAAGGGCTAAATATTTGTAAGCAAAGTCATTTAACACAGCTAATATAATTCCCTTTTCTTCTTTAATTCCTATTCATACATTCTTAATTAATGGAGAAATCTCCAAACTCAGGTAGAGGTGTTAGCTATGGAGGAGGGCAAAGTTCCTTAGGTTATCTATTTGGTGGTGATGATGATAAAAAACAACAAAAGATTGATGATCCTCCACCTTCTCCCACTGTTTATGCACCACCCTATGGAATTGATGATACAGCTGAAAATCCATCAGATAATTCTCCCCCTACTTCCATTACTTATCAAAAACCTCAGGGCCAAAATTCAGGAATTTTCATCACTGTGAGTAATATTTTGTGTTCATTATATTGTTGTTCTTGATTCATACTTATCAAAAAAGTCAGGGCTAGAATTCAGGAATTTTCATCACTGTGATGAGTAACATTTTGTGTCCATATATAGTTGCTCTTGATTCATCGCAAAATTGACTTAGATCATGAGCTTAAATGGTGTAATCTCATCGGTGGCAATTCATATAGCCGACACCAACTTGTTTGGAGTTCAAGCGTAGTTGTTGCTGCTGTTATAGTTGCTCTTTATTTATGCGAGTAGTAAATATACAAAATTAATACTAGTACTTTTTATTTTTTATATTGGTTTGATATCATCAGCTTAAATAGAGCGACTGGTAAGTAAGAATTCATATGATCGATCTCAACTTACTTGAGATTGAGGTCTTGTTTTTGTTGTTGCTCTTGGTTTAACATGAAGTCTTTGTTCATGTGACTACTATTTTCTTTTACTTTCATTCAATCATAGTTCTCAAGTTTATTTATTTTTTATCTTTTTTTCTTTTTTTGATGTTTAGGGTCGTCCATCGACAAAGGTGAAATCAGTTCCAGGAGGAGATTCATCACTGGGCTACTTATTTGGAGATAAGTCTTGATATTTCATCATATAATTCTAAGCATGGCTGAAGTTTAGGGTTTGAATAAGGGACTACCCACGAATTTGTAATATTTGCCTAATTTGCTTGTAACTTGTACTTCGAAATTCCAATATTAATTTGTATTTGAATATTAGTAGTCAATTTAAGTTTGTGTGGTTGTGTAAGAGGTTTGTGTTTGATTAAGATCATCATTCATATTTGGTTAGGGTTTGTAAGGTTTACAGTATATCTATGTATGTATTGCAATGTTGATTCTCCGAGTAAGGTTGCGTACATCTCGCCTCTCTCGACCTTATTTTTTGGAAATTTGCCGGGTTTGTTGTCGTTGTATTCTTTGTTCCACTGTATCAATCTTCAATAAATTATTCATGTTGTACTGGGGTCTTTATGCTAAGTTTTCCATGGCCCAATTTGATTTGGGAAGGCTTTGAACAAATATTTTCCAGATATAATATTCTATTTCTTCTTATAGAATATAGTTTTTCCCCAGTTAATTTGATGGAGTCAGTACTTTTGCTTCTCTTTTCTGAATAAATTTTAGTTATTTTATGTTCTTTATGTTCCTCCATTGGCTATTGTGGGGATACAGATTATACACTCTCCGTACCAATTCCAGCTTGTTTTGGGAAAGAGTACTTGATGTACCGAATAGAAAATGTTAATTGGTACTATTGCTTTTCATGCAGTTGGTTTCCTTATTAGGAAATAAATAAATATATATTTTCTTTTGAAAGAGAAGAAATCCATCTAATAGGGTAGATTTAATTTCAAGAATTAAATAAGGGTATTCTTTATAAGCAATCTATTTTTCCTTGATACTTTATGTGCCGGGGTTGGTTAATCACTTAGCCCACCGAGAATAGGGGCTAGCGATGTATGAATGCAAATCAAAGTATCCCATCCGCACCGCTCTCCCATATTTAAACAAGTTCACGAGTCGTTCTGCTTTCTGAACTAATTTCTTCACTTCACCTTGAGGGGTACTTATTACCCTTCATGATCAATTTTTCTTCGTCTTTGTATGGTTAGTTAATTGATCCACATTTCCCACCTATAAGACCATTATATGAATTGAGCTTATGATATATTCATTGGTACCTCATTGAAAACCAGAAACCGATTGTTTTATAGAATAACTGATCATCTCTTCAAGAAACCAATATGACGATCATCTCTAATTGTGACGTATGAAAGAGCAGGAAATCCTACCTGGAAAAGAACAATAAATGGAATTTGACATGACTAAAGGGAGCTTGTTTTCAGTGATTAATTATTTTCTGCAATTACATCGTTTTAGTGATGAAAATGATCCCAATTAATGAATATAGCTGACTGATGTTTATTGTGATAAAGGGATTGGATTTGATTAGAGATAAGATTTGCATGGTTAAGGTTCAAGATTGTCCACTCCCTAAGACACGGTTGGATTTAAGATTGGCAAGCTGCTTTGTGCCCTACTTGTCCAGTGTCTTTAAAGTGTTACTCCCTCTGTCTCAAATAAGTGTCCAATTTACTTTTAGCACGCTTATTAAGAAAATATTAAATTTTATATAAAAATATATACTATGATTAAATTATCAATACTTAAACAATTAATGTGAGGAGTAAGAAAACTTTTTAGGGATATATACATATGAGTTATTTTGTAAAAACAAATTGAATTCTTTCTTGATTACATAACTAGACACTTATTTTGAACCAAAATAAAAAAGTAAATTGGACAATTATTGTGAACCAGAGAGAGTAATACTTAATACAATAGCAATTACATTCAACAAATATTTGCGTGGTGATTGAATATTAGTAGCAAGGATTTATGTAATATACATTGAGCTGAGGGTCTATTAGAAACATTCTCCTAAGGATAAGGTCTGTGCACACATTCCTCTTTCCAAACCCTACTTGTGAGATTATATTGGTATTATTGTTATATATATATATATATATATATATATATAAAACCTGATTGTATTAAATTGGCGAAATACATAAACGGTTCCTTTAAATTGTCCGCAACGATCAGGCAAACAATTCAACTGAGCCCATTTTTCACTGGGACACTTCAAACCTTTAATAAAGTAAGTCAACTAAACAGTTGACTTACTTGTAATACACAATTCGAATTTTTTGACAGAGTGTCTTTGAACGACAATTTTCAAACTTCATGGCACAAACCTTAACTACATTTGCAAACGTTGGATAACTTCCAGATAACGATCCTAAAATTGGCTACTGGTGCACTCTTCCCGACCGTTTGGGCTAAAAGACTAATGCTCATACTTTGAATGGCCCAAATCACAAATTTATTGGATCCATTAGCTTAAGTTACAGCTAGATCTCCAAATTCTATTTTTATTTGGAAAATATCTAAAAATGTCACTCAACTTTTAAAAATGGTCTATCCATATCATCCGTTAAAAAATATATTCATTTCATGCCATTGTCGTCACACATTAGGATCATCCATACCATTATTGACTAACGACTCAATTTATATATGGCTCATCCATGCCACTGTCGTTTGTCAATAATGGCATGGATGGGTCAAATGTATAACGGCAATGGCATGAAATGAGCATTTTTTAACGGATAGCATGAATAAACCATTTCTGAAAGTTGAGAGGCATTTTTAGACTTTTTCGGATTTTTATTTATATGTTTATTCTTTAATAAATACTCCAACTTTTCTCGAAAATAGTTCAATTGTACCAAATATTTTTGATTAGTTGTGGGACATCAATATAAGATATGATCCACATATTTCACTCGTTATTTATATCAACTCAATAATAAATGCGGTTTTCACCTTAAAAGGATTTTTTTTTTATATTACCTTACATATTTAACGTTCATAGAATTGT